>CAIGQQ010034181.1:3206484-3229466 GCA_903798035.1 Danio albolineatus | reverse complement strand
ATAATAATAATAATAATAATAATAATAATAATAATAATAATAATAATGATGATGATGATAATGATAATAATAATTAATATTAGAGTGATTTCTGAAGGATCATGTGACTCTGAAGACAACAAACAAACAGAAGGGGTATATACATCACACATTAAAGAAATATTTCAGTTGTTTTTATAGCCTTTTTTTGTAATAGAGTTAGAAATAGTTTCAAACGAATACTGCATTTCAGTAAGCAAAATATAAAAAAGGTTTTTAGTTTGCAAATTTACATTTTTGTATATAAAATTTTGTAAATATGATGAGAAGATTTGGAAAATATATTTTCTTTTTTATGTAGCTAAAGGCTGTTTTGTAATTATAAACCAAACAAAACATTTCCCCAGAGTAAAAGTATTTATCAACCTTCTCATTTACAAAAAGGGAAAAATCTTTCCAAAGCAAATTAGAATAACTGCATTGCCAAATAAGTGAACAAGGGACTCTGAGTGTTGCAATATCAATAACTTTTTTGTATTTTACTAAGAGAGTATTCACTAGACATGTATGATGAATAATTGCAAATGAAACTTTTATCTTATTTGTAATTGAGTAGCTATTTAGGATGAGCCATATTTTTTTTATCAGGAACATAATAGTTATAATAAAAAGTAACATTTGGAACGGATAGTTCCATTATGAAATATAGAGCGTATTGACTTGTCTAAAGAAGTTGCAGAGAAACTACATTTTCCTATCCCTGTAGTAAAGGTCTAAAGGGGGAAACAGAAGGATAGGGGATGCCTTGGAATACTCTGATTACTCCAGATGGTGTGGCATCAAATACAATTGCAAATTCATTAAGAGGGAATCGATTAAGAAATTCCTTATAATTTAATAAATGGCCATTTGCATTAAATAATTGACTACCAAGCTGAATATTTGTTTCAAACCAGCGTTGAAAAAAGAGATATTACAATATTTTGGTTATTCCAAATAAAATATTTGTAAGGAGAGAAGTTGTGCTTGTATAACAGTGACCAGGCAAGAAGAAATTTAGGTAATTTAGCTGGCATTTTCTTAACATTATAACGAAGTAAGCCCACCAAGCGTTGTCCGTCATGTTTTATAAAGGATGACGAGGCCTCTGTGACGTGGAGCTTGCGATGTTGGCATTTGAATAGTAAAAACTTTATTTGTTCGCGCACGAGAACAAGGCCCGTGGTGAGTGGATTGAGTAGACGTGTCAGCTACGGAAGTGGAGCTGCAGAATCACACACGCAAAATCCCTTCCTACCGGGGGATGCTTTTAGGATACAAATTGGCGTAAACGGATCTATATCTTCACACATAACGCATTCCTGTTCGTTTAACATTGTCAGTGGAGATGTTGACTAAATTTGAGACGAAGTCGGCCCGAGTGAAAGGTATGATATCTGCTATGGCTAACTTCACTGCTGTGTAGTGTATTTCCGAGGCCTGTTGTTTGTATATTTTGGGATTTTTATTCTATTCTTAATGTGTGTAGGATATAATCTACTGTCTGTTTCAGAAGTGATGGTTTAGATCATTTTTGAACACTGTTTGCCATTCAGCGTTAGCAAAGCGCTAATATGTTAGCCGTCCAGACGCCGCAATAAAGATTTTCATCAGGTTTAGTCATGACAATAATTTGCCCAGACTGTCATTTTAAATAAAGAATAGATGATAATAGTAATAATATGGTAAAATGAATGTAATCACGATTATGTCCGAATACACTGTTCAGTTGACTGTCTTCATAAGGCAAGACACAGGTGAATTGATTACATTAAGAATTGATATTTTTTAAAACCTTTTTTTATAATAGTTAATAATATGTTTAAGTGTTGAAATAATGTATTCTTTAATTAAATAAGTGCTAATTTGCATACATTTGTTTCTCAAAATCGGATCACTGAATTTTGTCACGTTCAGAGTTTATATATATATATATATATATATATATATATATATATATATATATATACACATATTTTCTGATATAGTAGAGTAAATTTTGCGGTGTGTTTTTTCTATCACTGCATAATTCAGTAATTATTATGGGGGAAAAAAGGAAAATTTGCACAGTTATTGTTTTTTGGGTAAAATGTAGTATGCAATCAGGCAAAATATGAATGAAGAATTTCCTTTATAATATCTAAACATTTGGTCATTTGGTTTTGCAATTTACATTTGCTTTCAGACATGAAAAATAATGTATATTTTGATGTAAATGCTGAAGTGGACACGTATGGCTCAGTGCATGAGGGAAAATGGTATTTATAAAAATTTAACAAATTGCTCAAAATAATAAAAGGTACACTTTAAAATTGATGTTGGGTGTTTGTTCCATTTAAACTGGAAAATATATATTATGAAAAGTCAAAAATTTCAAAACAATGCGTTTTTCCCAGCAGTCTCTTACCTTAAAGGGTGCCTATGGTGAAAAATCTCATTTTAAGCTGTATGGACAGACATATGTGTAGGTATAGTGTATATACCATCATATTGGGGTGATATAAACACAATAATTTTTTTTCCAATTTAACAACATAAAACGGTGGACCAATTGGAGTGGTTTTGAGACCGACTGCAACTTGACGTAAGGGTGCGGTCCCCCCACCCACCGAATTGATTGACAGCTGCGTATTAACATGTCTCCGTAGTAACGTCTATAATCATATCAACAAGACAGGACGTGCGCAAAGCAACTGGGAATAAAAGGTCTGTTCAGTTCGCTAGGATCATCAATCATCATCAAATGTGATCAAGAGTGAGGTTCACAAGTTTAACACGTGTTTAAAACAGTGCATGTTTGTAATGAACTACAGCGATTTACTTCATCACCACAGCCGCGTGTCAGGACAATTATAAAAGAAGACGCTTCAATCCCGGTTTGTGGACGTTAAATCAGGTTTATTTAGTACATTAACATAACGGTTTTTGTCTGACACAGCCGAGGGTGAAAATTGAGGCATGCTGACAGGCACGTGGGAACGGTGGGCGGGGAGGACTAGCCTTAAAGGCCCCATACACAAAAACAGCAACAAGCTGTTTAGAGCTATAATACACAAACTACTGAAAGCTATAATAAATAACTATAATAAAACTTTACAGACACATTCTGGGGACACAAAAGACTTATATTAAATCTGGATAAAGGGGTAAAATGTGCCCTTTAATGAAAACCTTGTCATTTTCTACAGGGCTGAGTTTCCACCCAAAACGGCCCTGGATTCTCGCTAGTTTGCACAATGGTGTCATCCAGCTGTGGGACTATCGCATGTGCACTCTTATCGACAAGTTTGATGAACACGATGGTATGAAACAGCTGATCAACGATTCATAGACTCTTGTTGCTGCATTTATTCTGAGCTCATGTGATTTTATGAATTGGTTTAGGTCCAGTCAGAGGTATTGATTTCCATAAGCAGCAGCCGCTGTTTGTGTCTGGAGGAGATGACTACAAGATCAAGGTTTGGGTTTTTCTGTGTTCTCTTTAATAAACAAATGTCAAAGTTAGATTCCATCGTTTGATAAGAGTCCATGGGTAAGTCAAAGTACGTTATCATAAACTCAATGAATAATACATCTACAGCATGTATTAGTCTTAGTTCATTTTAGTGTTAACTAGTATATTTTTTGAAACCTTATTAAATATATTTTATTTTCAGGAATCAAAATGATAAAAGTGTAATACAGATTGACATGTTTCCCTTATTTGCATTAGCAAAATTGGGCTTTCATTTGGCCCATACATTTTTTTATAATCAATTTTGATTAAATAATTTATAAAACTGTAGATTATTATTTTGACTTTGTTTGCTGACTGTTTAAAAAAAGTAAATTGATGTAAATATTTTCATTTAAATTATATTTATGTTTAATTGTTGCTCAAACTCTGTTAAATCATAATTAAATTAATATATTTCTAATAATTATTATTATTTTTTTCTTTATGGTTAGGTTTGGAACTACAAGCTGCGTCGGTGTCTTTTCACTCTTCTTGGACATCTTGACTACATTCGCACCACATTCTTCCACCATGTGAGCCCTGATGCGGTTTAATAACTTTCTATAATCTTTACTTAATAAATGCCACAAGAGACAAACATCTAGTTATCTTCTTCAGGAGTACCCTTGGATCTTGAGTGCTTCAGATGATCAGACTATTCGCATTTGGAACTGGCAGTCCAGGACGTGTGTCTGGTGAGTTTTTGTATACACTTACAGTGTTTTTGTATACATCAGGCTCATTGTACAAGTCACCTGGAGTTATACAGTTGGGTTTTGCCATTTTTTAAAAAATCCATCAGCCGATCTGCAGGTCTGATGGAAGCACTTTTAGCTTAGCTTAGCATAAATCATTGAATCAGATTAGACCATTAGCATCTCACTCATAATTATTAAAAAAAAGTGTTTTGAGTTACATTGTGTACTAAGACAATTAAAAGTTAAAAGAAATTTGGAAAGTTGCTGTTTTCTTGGCCGAAATGCGTAGGAATTCTGACATGATTATCAAGGAGCTCTGATGCCACTCCATGGCTGCAGCAGAGCAATGATATTCCGCAGCTCTATTTCCTAGTAACTTAACTTCTGGATTGTTACACAGGAATGATAGTTCCTAGTCAAATCAACCTTTCATTTTCCGTAAGTCTTAGTACATAATGTAACTACAGAAGAGTCAAGCTTTAAAAAAGAAAATTATCAAAACACTTTTTTAAAAATCAAGATTCTATTGTCTGATTCCACTCAATCAATGCTAAGATAAAAGTGTTCCTACCAGACCCAGAGATCAGCTTAATGGATTTAAAAAAATGTTAAAACTTAACTGTTTAACTCTAGGTGACTTGTAAAATGAGCCTATTTCCCCCCAAAAATGGAGTGTTCCTGTAAAGCTTATTTTATAGGTCATTAGGAATAATGTACATTAAATGAATGTTTTTCTTTTATAATGTTTCTAATTCATATCATCATACACTTTATTTGTACTTGCTAATTCATTTTTAAATGTATATATTTTTTTCCCTTTTATAAACAAATTATTTGTCAAAAATGTTGTTGTTTTTTCTTGAAAATAATGAAACGTATTTGTGCATCTGTGCTGTCTCTTCTCTACAGTGTGCTGACGGGACATAATCACTATGTGATGTGCGCTCAGTTCCATCCCTCTGAGGACCTGGTGGTGTCGGCCAGCCTGGATCAGACTGTGCGTGTGTGGGATATTTCCGGTGAGGAGCCTTGGGACAGGAATGAGTGTTTTGGGAAGGCTGGGGAGGTGGGAATGGAGACAGAGGATGGAGGAAGATAAAAGCTGCTTGATGTCGTTGTCTTCCTCATGTCCTTTCTTTACATTGTGTACAGAACAAAACTCTGTGGGCTCGAAGCAAAAATACCTCTCACATTTGTCTTGTGAATGATCTATGTATTCTATATCTATATTGGGAAGATTATGTAAAGGTGATGCTTTCATGGAACAATTCTTTCATAAAACATCAAATTACATTATTTAGTGACTGAAAATTTAGGCGAATGTTAGAGGTGTTTTTGAGATTATGCATGTTTTAATGTTGTCTTTTATGTTTGTGTCCTCTGCTTTCCTGCTTATTAACCTTTAAAACTGCTTCATTCTGCACTGACTGAGAACAAATACTCAACACTGAATGTACTACTAAACAATTACTAAACACTAAATGTATAAAGCTCTTACTCTGTCTTTTTCTCTTCACGTGAAAGTTTGAAATGAGCATATTGCTGCATGAATAATTCAAAGATATTAAATGTAATTGATATATATTTTACAGTTTGTATATTGCATTCTCTTTAATATAACAGAGTAGTTCTCAACCAATTTGATATTACAGCTTACTTTAATTTACTGGACAAGGATTAATGATTAAATAATATTACTTTATATATTAACCAGTTATGAAAAAAATATTAATTAAATTCTCAGTTTCCCTGGATTTACTTGTTTCATTTGTTATTGGTTTCAGTAAGGATTTGTTTTATTTTATAAAGGAGTGTTAATATCTCTTTAAAACAGTAATTATTTTCATAGGAAATGTCAAAAATAAATCTTGGTTATTGGAAATCAAGGTTATTCAATCAAATATTGATCTCTTAACTTTTATGTAGTTTATGC
Source organism: Danio albolineatus (assembly GCA_903798035.1). Classification (NCBI taxonomy): domain Eukaryota; kingdom Metazoa; phylum Chordata; class Actinopteri; order Cypriniformes; family Danionidae; genus Danio; species Danio albolineatus. The sequence continues at coordinate 3,223,321 of CAIGQQ010034181.1, read as the reverse complement.
CCCAAAAAATGCATTATATGACTATCATTATGCATTATATATATTACGTTTCAAAAATCTAAATTTTAGGCCTCATATTCACTGAAGTGCTGTGTTGTAGGTCTGAAATCATTATTAACAGGTCTTAATTTTCTTATGTCCATGTAAACCTACTCAATCAGCCTAACACGCATCCAATCACTAACATTCCATCTCAATATAAGTTTAAACAAGAGTTTATTTATTAACTCTATTTACCAATATGGTTTAATTATCTTTCTTACAATAGCATTTGTTTTTAATGTTTTTTTTAATGTTTTAACCTGTCCATCAGAAAAAAAATCCTTAGTGTTTAGCCTTGTGTTAGTCTAAAATTTCACTCATAATGGTCTCAAAGTCTCAAATTTGTCTTGATAAAACCTGTAGAAACCCTGTTTTAACATTTGAATAAGGGTAACAAGTAGTTTATATAATTTAAAAAAGGTTTTACTGAAACCCATAGCTATAAATCAGAAATTCAGAGAAACCGAGAATTTAATATTTAATTTTATCTGAATTTTTTTCCATATGTACATGTACAGTATAAACTGTTAAGACTACATAAATGCATGATCATAATCCATCTATTAATGCATTTTAATATGCAGTAACCAATGCATGACTTAACTAAAGTCTTCGTCACTACTCTAACATCCAGCGCCCCTCCAGAGAACATTTTGACACGCTCCACCCCATCAATCCACCAGTCAGATCCATCCCCGCTCACTTCCTGTGCAGCTCCCTCTGGAAACATCCACACCTGTGCATTGATTTGTAGTGCAGCTTTTGTTGGACTTCTATTCATTTAGCAACCGCTTAGAGTGCTGAGATTTCAGGCACACATTCTGCTCTCCCTTCCTTTTCTGACCTGAGTTAAGCCAATCATATCTCTCTGCTGTTGATTTACATTCATCCAACCAAATGAGAAAACACATTGATCTCTGAGTAATCACGATTGAGCTGTTGTGTGTTTTTATTAATTGTTGTGTTTGTTTTGTTAGTTAAGTTTGCTCCCTCAAAAGGGATAGTTCACTGAAAAACTGGTTCTAAAGCAGTGTTTCTCAACCACGTTTCTGGAGGACCACCAGCGCGGCCCAATCTTCATGTCTCCTTAACCAAACATGCCTGATTCAGATCAACAGCTCATTAACAGGGACCGAAAGACCTGCATTGGGTGTGACAAAACATTCAGTGTTGAGAATGTGGTTGAGAAACACTGTTCTAAAGCATTAAGGTTTGTTCTTCATTGGACACAAACTAAGATTATTTGAAGAATGTTGGAAACCGGTTGCCATTGATATCTATGGTATGACAAGAATACTGTGGAAGTCAATGGCTACTGTTTCCAAAACTGCTCAAAGTGTCGTCCTTTGTGTTCTGTAGAAAAAGGATATTCAAACAGGTTTTAACCAAATGGATGGTGGGAGAATATTGGCTGAATTGTCCAATTTTAAGTGACCTATGTTTTAACTCTGGATTATACCTAATGGAGGCTGTATGTCGTGTTTTGTGTTCTCAAGCACCAGCAAATGTTTAGCAGCCCAACAAAATGTTCATGTTTTTACTGTCGCAAATGCATTTTAAAGCAGCAGTTTTAACGGTGTTCCTCTCTCTTCCCTCCCTGCTTTGTGGGTCTTCCTGTGTAATTTGTAAACGGGTCCCCTGTGTGTGTCGGACTGTAAATGTTGCTTCCAGGTCTAAGAAAGAAGAACTTGTCTCCGGGTGCTGTGGACAATGAGGTGCGTGGCATCTCTGGTGTCGACCTGTTTGGAGCCTCGGATGCGGTAGTCAAACATGTTCTGGAGGTAAAAACAAATATGGTTGTAGTGCTTAAAAACATCTCCAGTTTATTGGGTTTGAATGAATGAATGAATGAATTAATTAATTAATTAATGAAGTTTGTTGGTCTGCAAAAGTTTATGTTCTGTTTCTCTGGTCTCAGGGTCATGATCGAGGCGTAAACTGGGCAGCTTTCCATCCCAGCATGCCTCTCATTGTTTCAGGAGCAGATGACCGGCAGGTCAAGATTTGGAGGATGAATGGTACGTGTTCTTGTACAGAAAAAAATGTTTGTTATTGATCAGATTTTTTTTTTCTTTTTTTAATTCACGTTGTTTTGATCTTTTTCTCCAATTCACTTATTAATAATTAATAAGTGAATTATAAATATATAGTGAATTATTAATATATACTATATTAATAACCACAATATAGTTCTTTGTTGTTCTTCTTCATGTATGTTATTGTAAATAAGAACAAAGATCCAGACAACAAACTTAAATGCAAAGTAAGAATTTAAAAACTGAAAAGAAAATACAGAAATTAAGTAATCAAGTGTAAAAATGATAGTCTTGCATAGTCTTTAATCTATTAATCACAAATAAATCTATTAAAGCTACAATAATTAATTAGTCAAGATAGATCCCTGTTTTATTTTATTGTTTAACTCTGGCATCAAGATTTATAATAAAGCCTATATTAGACCTAAAGGACTGAACTAACTACTTTATTAACATCAACATTTTCCTCCAAAAGATATGGAAGACTGTGTTTGTGCATATAGATATTTTGAAATAATTTTGTAATTCTCTGTCTGACCATTCAAATGCAATATGCCACTAAAGAGAGCTGGATTTGCTGAAAATCTGAAAACACATCATGACCTAGGGCAGCATTTGTGTTTAATACTAAAGATTACTGTTGATTAATTTGAAAAGATCAAGATATCTCTGCAGAATTGCTCACATTTGCGTTGAAATGCATTATAAACTCTTTATATTCTTTAAGTTTTAAATATCTTTGTTTTCCTTAAAATTAGCTATCCTGTCTGACATCAAGTGTCTAACAAATTCACTGTATAAGTAGAATTAATTCCTTTTTTTGTTTATCATGCCGTCCTCTAGAGTCTAAAGCGTGGGAGTTGGACACCTGTCGGGGACACTACAACAATGTGTCCTGTGCGGTGTTTCATCCCCGTCAGGAGCTCATCCTGTCCAACTCTGAGGACAAGAGCATCCGCGTGTGGGACATGTCCAAGAGAACAGGTGTCCAGACCTTCCGCAGGGATCATGACCGCTTCTGGGTTCTGGGTGCTCACCCCAACCTCAACCTGTTTGCTGCTGGTATGTTTCTAATCGTGTTGTCCTTGACGTTTTTTTTATTTTGCCAATTACATGTGGCAAATTGGAGTGTTTTTTTGTGATTTCTTAGGCCATGACAGTGGGATGCTGGTGTTTAAACTGGAACGAGAACGTCCAGCTTATGCAGTGTATGGTAACATGCTTTACTATGTCAAGGATCGTTTCCTGCGTCAGCTCGACTTTAACAGCAGTAAAGATACAGCTGTGATGCAGCTACGCAGGTATGTGGAGTTTTGTCCCTTTTCTGATTCTACTTTGAGTTTGAAGACCCTAATAGTGTGTCTAAAAAGGATAGTGTGTAATTGAACTCTTCAGTTGAACTCTTTCTTTTATGTTCACAGTGGATCCAAATTCCCAGTGTTCAGCATGTCCTACAACCCAGCGGAAAATGCTGTGCTGTTGTGCACTGTGAGTAGTCTTCTCAAATACAGTCATTAAAGGGCCACGAAACCCCCCAGTCTCAGCATGGTGTTTTCACACCTACAGTCTGTAAAAGCTCAGTAAAGTGGGTGTGTCCAGCTCGGTTTAGGTAGGAGTGTCGGGGGAGGGAAAGAGGGAAGGTTTTGCATATAAATGGGAGTTTCCATTTGTGCACGCGCTGACTTTCAAACCCGCACACACACAGACCATTGACACAGACGCAGGGTGAGAAAGACGGATCTATGTTCACATGGACTTCAGTCATCTAATTATTTGCCAAATTATTAATTCGTGGACTTTAACTGCAGTTTGGCACTTTAACGTTTATTCACGAACATTTCCTGCGTGTCCCCCGTGACAAACCAGATATTAAATGTTAGTAACTGCTGAAGGAGTGCATATTTAATGGAGTGTTTGAAACGCACGGCATATTTCAGGAAAATAAATCCTGCATTTCTCGGTAACTAAATGCACTCGGTAGGTAGCGTCAGAAAGCCGTGTGTGTATAGACTAATCTGTCACTAAATGCGGCGAAAAATCTACACGACAGTAATCGTTTGATTAAGATGTTTACACTTTACACGGATTCTTCAGTCTATAATACTGTAGTGATATTAACGTGCTGTAAACTCAGCAACAGTTCTAATCATTTGACTAAGGTCTGTCTTTAAACACTGAAAGAGTATTGCAGACGAAACCAACTAACTTTGCCATCTTCATCAACAAACAAACACCACTAAACGCCTACTTACCGATCAGGTGACATGTTCTCTGCAAACGTATTTATGACGCGTGGTAATACACCACTTTATTCCAACTGCTTGGGTCCACACGCGAGCTTTACTCTCATCTCGGGGAAATGATTTATCAACGCAACACCGACGAACCAATCCTCTCGGCTGGCGACAAAACGTAGCGTCTCTCTGCCGTTTGAAACTTGTCACAGGTAAACAAATCTTCCTGTATATGTAGTTCATGCATATTGATGAAGCTCCGCGTCCTACACAATAGAGCGCTCTGATTGGTTTGAACAAAGGCCATGTCATGAATTAATGCCGCACGCTGACTGACGTCAATTTGTTCGCTTCCGGGTAGACGTCTACTCTACATGCTGGACCATATGCAAAGACCTCAAGGGCGTGACGCAGCCACAAAAATTAGTTTCAAACCGGAAGAACGAATTTGCTCGAAATAACGCAAAAACAACCAATTTTCACTTTTTAGTCAATTATATGTGTCCTAATAGTGTTTATAGCAGCGTGGGACACATATATGACTGTCAACAGCCCAAAAAATGTGTTTTGGTGTTTCATGGCCCTTTAAAGGGATAGCTCACCCAAAAATTAAATCATCATTTACTCACCCTTTTCTTGTTCCAATCCTGGTTCACTTTCTTCTGCTGAACACAAAATAATAGATTTTGAGGAAAGCTGGAAACCTGTAGTATGTGTGTGAATGAGTGTGTGTGGATGTTTCCCAGTGATGGGTTGCAGCTTGAAGAGCATCCGCTGCGTTAAACATATGCTGGATAAGTTGGCGGTTCATTCTGCTGTGGCGACCCCAGATTAATAAAGGAAGTAAGCCAAAAAGAAAATGAATAAATAAATGGAAACCTGTAAGCATTGATCTCCCTAGTACTTGTTTTACCCACTGTGGAAGTGATGATGTTTTTAGCTTTCTTCAGAATATTTTCTTTTGTGTTCAGCCAAAGAAAGAAATTCGTAAAGGTTTGGAAAGGCATGAGGGTCAGTATATAGTTGGTATGTTTAATATGTTTGGGCCCTTATCCCTTTAAATCAACATTCAGAAATGATTTGTTTATTTCTTTCTACTTTCGCTGCAGAGAGCTACTAATTTGGAAAACAGCACTTATGATCTGTACTCCATTCCCAGAGAGAGTGACTCCCAGAATCCTGATGGTAACATTTGAACTTTTCTCTTTGGAACTTTTTTTTTTTTAAATGTGTGTAAAATGTGACGTTTCATTATTCCTGCATGTTTTCAGCTCCTGAGGGCAAGCGCTCCTCTGGTCTGACTGCAGTTTGGGTCGCCAGGAACCGGTTTGCTGTACTCGACCGCATGCACTCGGTAAGCCAATATCCAATAACTTGGCATATTTTTTTGAGGCCAACCTGGATAAAATTAGCAACACCTTGACAAACTAATTGTGTGGTTGTTTTTCCCCCAATTATATTTAAATTACAATTCAAGTTTAAATATTTAAAGTAAAACAACTTTATGTGTCTTCTTTAAAAACATTTTCCCTGTATGTGTATCAAGAGACTTGTTGTTTGAGCTAGCCAAGATCAAATCAAATATTTCTGAAATGATTTGCTGAGAACATTGTGTAGAAGATTATCCAAATAAATCATGAAGTAGAAGCGTTTACATATATAGTGGTAACTATACACGTTTAAACCCTAAAACGGCATTTAAGAATATATAGTCTTTACATAAAACTATTTGCACTTTATAAAATTAGTTTACATTTCATAATTCTGCAGGTGCTTTAATATTTTTCCTTTTCTTGTACTGCTCAAATATTTGTCTTTATCTAGTTGTATGTTTCAGGGAGTAATAATTGATTTATAACTTGTTTTAAAAATCCTTATACACTGTATTGCTTTTCTTACTGTACTGCCATATATTGTTTCATAAGCCTTGCCAATAAGTAGCCCTAATACACTCTCAAACATCAAGACTCATCCTGTCTCTCTTATACCTCTGCAGCTCCTGATAAAGAACCTGAAGAATGAGATTGTGAAGAAGGTCCAGGTTCCGAGCTGTGAGGAAATCTTCTATGCTGGAACCGGCTCGCTGCTCCTGCGGGATGCTGAAGGAGTCACGCTGTTTGATGTCCAGCAGAAGCGCTCGCTGGCCACGGTCAAAATAGCTAAAGTCAAATATGTGGTGTGGAGCTCCGATGCTAACCACGTTGCCCTGCTGGCCAAGCACGGTACTCAGAACTCACTAATTTCTCGCATAGACTTCAACATTCTGGTTTTTGGATCAATTGTTTTTTTGCCTTGTGTCTTTTATGTACAGTAGTCAACATTTGAAGTGGACCAAAAAGGTTTTTAAAAACTGTTCTAAGAAAAGAATGGGTGTTTAATAGACAGTATGGATGAGATTTTTTTTTTTGGATCCACTTCAAATTTTGACCATTATATTTATTATATTATCTCACACATTCAACCCTTCGCTCTTGCTTTTTCAGCCATCATGATCTGCAACAAGAAGTTGGAGAGTCTGTGCAACATCCATGAGAACATCCGGGTGAAGAGCGGAGCCTGGGCTGAGAATGAAGTGTTTATCTACACCACCTCCAACCATATCAAATATGCTCTGACTTCTGGGTACTGCCTTAACATCCTTTTGATTGTGAAAACACTGCTGCTTGGTTGATAAATTAGGTTGCTGATCTCTAATTGAATTTTTCTCATAGCGATCATGGGATTATTCGTACATTGGATCTGCCCATCTATGTGACTAGAGTGAGGGGTAACAGTGTTTATTGCCTGGATCGGGAGTGCAGACCACGAGTGCTTAACATTGACCCCACTGAGTACCGCTTTAAACTGGCTCTGGTCAACCGCAAATATGAAGAGGTAAGTGTCTTTTTTGTTTTAAATTCCCCTTTTATTTTATAGTTTATCCATTCTTTAATTTAGATTTATTTTTTCAGTTTGCACATTTACTTTTTTAATATTTTTTTATTTATCTTAATTTCTACATAATACATCATTATATTGTTTGCATATATATTAAATTATTACATTATTTTAGTACAATTATTTGTTTAATTTTTTTTCTTTTTTTATTACAGTTTTTAGTTTTGCTATATTTACATTTTTATTTAAAGTATTTATATTTTATTTCTGTTTTATTTCATTTCAACTTGATGTCAGTTTAACAGCCATCATTTTTTATAACAGCTTTAGTTCAGTTAAGAATATCTACACTGTTAATGACCCATAAAATTCTGCCCAACACCCTCAGGTACTTCACATGGTGCGTAATGCTAAGCTAGTAGGCCAGTCCATCATTGCCTACTTGCAGAAGAAGGGCTACCCAGAGGTTGCACTGCACTTTGTCAAAGATGAGAAGACTCGTTTCAGTTTGGCACTGGAGTGTGGAAACATTGAGGTACAAAGGAGTCACCATTGTATAGGTTAAAGCCTTGAAAATATTTACCTCAATGTGCTTATTTTGAATTTGTCTGTTCCTGCAGGTGGCACTGGAGGCTGCAAAAGCCCTGGATGAGCGAAGCTGCTGGGAGCGTCTTGGTGAAGCTGCACTTCTGCAGGGCCATCACCAGGTGGTGGAGATGTGCTATCAGAGAACCAAGAACTTTGACAAGCTCACATTCCTGTATCTCATCACTGGCAACCTGACAAAGCTCAGGAAGATGATGAAGATCGGTGAGTGAAGAGGAAAAATGACTCTCTTTAGTAGGAATCATTCTAACATGCTGATTAGAGTGCTCTGGAAACATTTGATTATTGACGTAATATTAACAACAGATGTGCTGCTTTATATTTTTGTGAAAACATTGATACTTGATACTGATTTCTTATTCTGCAGCTTATATGGGTTTTCAGTGGTCTAGGGTGTCATTTATTCAACTTTAAAACCTTACTAAAAGGAAACTTACTGTAGAATAAATTTTAATGTATGTGTTAATGAATTTAGCTTAAAAGAGGTTTAAATAGTTTAAGTCATTGTTTAAGATTAATGTTTACACATTTCTGTACATTTTTTTATTTATTTTTTTTTTTTATATGGATCACAACTTTTTGTATGCGGCAGTAGCATATGCACATTTCAACCGCAGGTTTGTGCACATGGCACATTTATAAATGAGATTCCTGTTGGCACCAGTGGTGTTTTAGTTAGTGCGTCGACACATGCACTCATGCACGACACATGCATGGCAACCTGAGTTCGATTCCGCCTCGCGGTCCTGTGCCGATCCTTCCCCTTTCTCTGCTCCCCATGCTTTCCTGTCAATTCTCTCTACTGTCCTATCTAATAAAGGTGAAAACCCCGAAAAAATAATTATAAAAATAAATAAATAAATAAATGAGATTCCTGACCACAAGTGCTCAGGTGAGATGTGTTCTGGAGCATGGCTGATCTGAAGATTTCAGCATTTTTTTTTTTTTTTTTAAACTTGCTGATTATTTGCAGAGTTTGATGAATGCAGAGTAAATGACAGTTTTTGTCTCTTTCTTCTTAAAATAATCTAGTAATTTTATTTCTTAATTAGTTGCTGTGAAGCTATATGGAGAAGGCAGTCTTTGTTCATGTGAACAAGGCATGTTAACCCAGTTAGTGGAACAAATTAACTTCAAAACTTTCTGACACTATTTAAGTCTAATGGGAGCATGTTGGATTCCCGATAAAATATAATGATGACAGATGCACATTTTTGCTTGTGTCCTTTAGAAAAAAAAGTGCCGACCATATGAGCAGTTATACTATAAAATACTATAAATCAGTGAACACGCTCAAAAACATTTTTCAACTCATTACGTTACTTGCGATTGAAGTAACAAAAAAATCAATTTACCAATTGCAAATTGAGCCTATTATGAGGAAATAAGTGACACGGTGGCGCAGTAGGTAGTGCTGTTGCCGCCCAGCAAGAAGGTCGCTGGTTCGAGCCTCGGCTGGGTCAGTTGGCATTTCTGTGTGGAGTTTGCATGTTCTCCCTAAAGTTAAATTGTCTGTAGTGTATGTGTGTGAATGAGTGTGTATGGATGTTTCCCAGTGATGGGTTGCGGCTGGAAGGGCATTCGCTGCGTAAAACAAATGCTGGATAAGTTGGCAGTTCATTCTGCTGTGGCGACCCCAGATTAATAAAGAGACTAAGCTGACAAGAAAATGAATGAATGAATGAATGAATGATGAGGAAATAAATAGACATTTTAAATATACAGTCTTTCTTGAAAATACTGTCTTGTATGTCTTCACAGCTGAGATAAGAAAGGACATGAGTGGACACTATCAAGGCGCTCTGTACCTGGGTGACGTCAGTGAGCGTGTGCGGATCCTCAAGAACTGTGGGCAGAGTGAGTTTTTCACTTTTTATTTCTAAAAACTATTTAAATATTTACATTAGTATTCACATTTTAATGAGCAAACCCACCGCATGCCAAAAAAATAACAGTAATGATAATAATAAATAAATAAAAATACTTTGTCACTTTTTAATCCAATTATCATTTGAATGCTACTTATATTTGTCATCATCTGTAACGTGCACCTTCTCAGAGTCTCTGGCTTACCTGACTGCTGCCACTCATGGGATGGATGAGGAAGCTGAAGCCCTGAAGGAGACCTTTGACCTAGAAAAAGAAATGGTATGATATGTCCTCATTATATTAATAGCCGAGTGAATGATCAGAAGTATTGAGCTGTGGGTTACATTTCTGAACAGGTGCCAGAGGTGGACCCCAATGCTCAACTGCTGCAGCCTCCACCTCCCATCAACCCACTGGACACAAACTGGCCTCTCCTCACCGTCTCTAAGGGCTTCTTTGAGGGAGCTATCGCTGCCAAAGGTGATCTGTTTTTGTGTTGCTCAGAGATGGCTGCCAAGATTTATGAGGTTAAATGCATCTCATTTTTATTAATAACGTAAATATTTTTGTTTATGTCCGTGTAGGACGAGCAGGCCAGATGGTTGCTGATCTGGACATGGATGCTCCAGGAGGAGAAGGCTGGGGAGAAGATGCTGAACTTCATTTGGATGAAGGTATTTATAGGAAAACGCCAAACCAAATTATTCCTTTCATTCAATATATGATGAGGTTACATGAGGATACAAGTTACATAATGGACATTTACTTAAAGTTGCTTAAATGTCAGTTTTGCAATAGCCCTATTTCTAATGTTTTGAGTTAATGCTTTATTTCTGCAGGGATTTTAAAGAAATTTTTAAATGAGAATTTTTTTTTTATCATACTGTTTTAGATTTTATCATAAATATCAATTATTGTTGTTTAAAACGTGAATAAACCTGTGTATTATTAAAATGTATAAATATAAATGATAATAGAAATGTACATATTTCATTTATAAGTTGTTTGAACATTTGTATCCGTTTCTGATAATAAAAAGGCCCTTGAGGCTGATATGGCAATAAATTCTAAAATCTCTATAGTAAAACACCATTAGCTTTATAAAGGTACTAGCGCCTGAATGGTGCTTGAACCAGTATTAAAAAATGAAAAACGATATTGAGTGACAGTTAAATTTAAATTTCAAATAAATGGAAATATAAAAATTTGTAAATTCAAAACAACAAATTTACATGACGAATTTACAAGACAGCCTAGGCCACCTAAGCCAACTAAAATAATTTAACATTAAATAGCACTAGCAGTACTGATAGTTTGTATTCGTGGTATGCTACAGACTTTATTTGTCCCCAAATATTGGCCGCCAAATAGTGCAAGATTAATTCAACTCCGGTGTTACAGAAAAAGATACAGGAAGTCATTTTTACCAACAGTGATCAGATTATATAACCAAAATCATAGTAGATAAATCGTACTTGAATTGTAATAGTTATTAGATATGGACAAGTGTTTATTCGTTGTTTTTGGAACAAAGGGGTGCAGTATGTAGGCAATTTTATCATCATTTTAATACACAGTAAAATAAGTAGTTTCAATTTAACACTTAAAGTGTTGATTTTAACACTACTGAAGATCATATATGGTCCCAATCTATCAAGTGTTAAAACTACACCAAGTGTAGTGTTAAATTTGCAGTGTGATACTGGCACTCTAAACTGCTGAATAAATACACTGACTGTAGAATGTTACACATAGTTATCAAAGTTTTACACTTAGGGGCATTTAACACCCGCTAGTGTTGTTTTTATGCTACAAGTGTCATCAAGAAAATACTTCTATCAGTGTAACATTATTTTTTACACTGTTCTGTGGTGTGTGTCTAACATATCACGATTTTTTTTTTTTGCACTTGTAGTGTTAAAGGAAAATCACATTGCACCTTGCAACCACACTGTCAACAGGCTGTCGTTAACACCTATATATTGTTTTTTTTTTTTTAAACATTTTTGGAGACATTGACATGTAAAACTGCCTTTTTTACACTATTGATTTTACTGTGTGTATATATGTAACTTATTTAATCTATTTTTAGTATGGAAAGCTCTGCTGTGACGTGAATTTCCCTTTGGGGATCAATAAAGTCAACAAACAAAACGACAGCTTTCCTGACTTTAAAAAGTAATTCAAAGCATACACATCCAAGCTGCTGATGCATCATATGCAGCAAAAAATAAAGATGTGCATAGAGTAAGCAGGTTTAACAGTAATCACAATAAGTCTGGGTTCTGATTCAGTACATGAGACATATTTCTCAGCCCTTCTCAACCTGCTTTTATTGACCAAAATAGCACTTTTTGACTTCCACTAGCAGCTATGTTATCATTTCTACCATCATAACTCATGGAATTCATCACTGATTCCTGATCCTCTGCTCAGATGGCTTCATGGATGCCCAAGAGGCACTCGGTGATGAGGGAGCAATTGGGAAAGAAGACGGAGGAGGCTGGGATGTCGAGGAAGATCTGGATCTCCCACCAGAGCTGGTACGAATGGTGTAGAACTGAAATAGGTCACTTCCATCTATAACTGTATTTATTCCCAATCTTAAGTAACTGTTATGTTTTGTCTTTCTTTTTAACAAAGGATGTACCTTCTGTTGGTGGAGGTGGCGCAGAGGGTGAAGGCTTCTTTGTGCCATCAACTAAGGGCACAAGCCCAACCCAGATGTGGTGCAACAACTCTCAGCTGTCAGTGGATCACATACTGGCTGGCTCTTTTGAGACCGCTATGAGGGTAAAGAGATCTTGCTAAACTACAGATTAGGGCTTGTTTTTTGTTGTTAATATATATTTTGTATCTCTTAATAATACATTTAATTGAATTTTTTAAAGTATATTTCCGGTGCTTATTTGTAGGACTAAAAAATATAATAATAATAATATAAAATATAAATATTATAAATAATAATCTAAAAATAATATTATTACAAATATATAATTTCTAGTAAGAACTCCAAAGTAAAACACTATTGTAAACCACAGGCAGTGCAATAATTGAAAGATTATTATTATTATTATTATTGATTTGGTAATTGATATTACTTTGTAGTTCTTGGTCCTGTTTTTATTATTATTATTGTCACTGAAATATTAAAATAAGAAATTACTTTTTATTCTGCGGTTAAAAAATGCCTTTTTAAAAATCTGATTTGCTACATTGTATTTTGACAATATGATTATGACAATAATTATGATTACTGTTGTTCTTATTTTATGATTTACTGTTGTTGTTATGTTGCACTAAAAAGAAATTAAGCGTTGTTGTTGTTATTATATATTTCACTATATAATTCAAATGAATAGGTAAAGTTTTACAGAGTTAACAGAGAAATTAACAAAACAGCCTTTTTATGTGATCACGATTTTGGTTTTATTCTAATTATTCACACAGATGACACTAAAAACTCTGAACTTCAGTTGTCTCGTGAGAAAGATTTAAAGCTAAAGGTTTTTATAGTTTAACGTTAATGTGCCTGCAGTAAAACATCGAAATTATTATATTTCTTATTTTATTTTGATTCTTCTCTTCAACAGTTACTACATGACCAGGTTGGCGTTGTTCAGTTTGGGCCATATAAGCAGCTCTTCATGCAGACTCTGTCCCGTGGCCGTACCTGTTACCTGGGCCTGCCGTCGTTGCCCTGCCTGCACAGTTTTCCCCTGAGGAACTGGAAGGACAGCGGGCCTAAAGGAGGTCTGCCAGCAGTGGGTCTGCGTCTCGCTGACCTCATCTCTCGCCTGCAGCAGTGCTATCAGCTGACCACCTCGGGCCGATTTGAGGATGCCGTGGAGCGCTTCAGAGTCATTCTCCTCTCAGTACCTTTGCTCGTGGTCGACAACAAACAAGAGATTGCAGAGGTGCGTTTCCATTCACATGACTAATCTGTTGGTTCCGAGTTGCAAACATTAACCTAGTGTCATTTTCGTTTCAAATTTTCGTGGTATTTTAATGACCGAAATGAGACTATAACTAAGTAAAAACAAGTTTTAAATAGCTGTAATGAAAATGTATGGTTGTCAACAAAAAGCCTAAACGAACATGTTAGGCAGGGATAATTTGTGAAAAAAATGTATTCAGTAAAAATCTCCTGCCTGTCTGTGAGGTGAACAAATGAAACTAATGTAACCTACTGATCTACCTGGTGGATTTAAGCAAATCTCTTCCTGTGAAATTCAAATAGTTGTTTAGATGTTAGTTTTAAGGATATATATTAGTTAATGTGCTCCAAAACAATGACAGAATTTGCGTTTAGAAAATATAAAACTGATATAAACATCCAAAGCTTGTTTGTAGTTTGTCACTTCCACCTAAATGGATCAACAATTTTATTTTTTACTCCACTGCATAATTCAGTTTCTTATCAAATCTCGACCAGTCAAATGCTCTCACTAGCATTTTTTCAGGACACTTCACACTTGCTTTTCATTTCATGGGCTTGAGCTCAAACATTCTGTGGCAGAGCTGTGATAAAACGCTATTGGCTGTTTTTTTTTAAAGAGGAGGAGCTACACTATGCCCCACCCTCTCTGCATTTTTCAATTGAGAGTACGTCAAACATCAAATAAAAATGCACATTTCAAAGCACTTCAAAACACTTAAATGTTTAAAAATGTTAGTATGTAGGAGAAGAGAAATATAATAGCACAAGAGATAAGAAATAGATAGCCCAAATTGCAGATTTAAATTTGTGTCGATGTTATTAAAACCTTCATATTATTCATGTTTAAAAGTGTTTTCCCCCTATATGAATGAACTTAGAAATTTTGGATAGACGTTTAATTTTCCCACGATTTACAATAGACTTAAAAACGGAGTGATTCAGGGTGCTTTCACACTTGGTTCATTTGCCTGGACCGTACCCAAGTTCGATTGTCCCCCCTTGCCACCTGCTTGGTTGGTTTGTGTTCACACTGTCTTTTTTCCTTCTGAACCCCGGTACGCTTGCGTCATCAAGCCGATGTTTTGTGTACGTCTGTTGCCAGGCGACGGACACGAAAGCAAAGCGCCAAATGGGAGAGACGTCCGCACATCGTGGTCGTTTTGCTTTTACTGAACCTTTTGGTTTAGAACATACAGAAATCGGCTCGCGTCTATCTGCCGCAAACATATTATACACGTTCAGAACATCACGTGATGTCCCAGCTGTTTTTGGAGGAGACAAGCATTATCACTGTGTTTGCTCTGTCTCAGTCGCGCTTGTCAGCGCGTGATACTCAGACACACACACACACACACACACACACACACACACGAATGAACGTTATAAAAACTATAGTTTGCTGTACTGTTGACGGTTCACTTCCGGCTTTTGGTACGATTGCATTCATACAACAAGTGAACCGTACCAGAGTTCACATGAACCGTACCCCAGACCACCTCTTTCAGGCGGACTCGGGTACGGTTCACGGGTGCGCACCCGAGTTCAGAAGACGTGTTCACACTAGCTAAACGTACCATACTATGACGTCAAACGAACCCGGGTGCGGACCAAAAGTGTGAAAGTGCTAGTGTGAAAGCACCCTTAAAGAACTAAATCAAAAGGGAATTTTAGTCAGGAATAGTTTTTAAATAAGCGCCTTCTCCACCATGTTGCCCTCAGAGAAAATGCTTGTCATGAAAACTTGCTACTGTAAACAGAAGCTGGCCCCTCCTTGGAGTTCTTCTAAATGTTCCACTGCTTAGAACTTGTATTAAGCGGTGATCTGAGCTAAAGATGCTCATTTATGTAGAAAAACTAGCACATTCGAATGGAGAAAATGAATTGTGAATGAAACCTGACCATAACGGTTAAAATCTGCTATCAAAATTAACACTACTTTACTATCATTCAGGCCCAGCAGCTGATCACTATTTGTAAGGAGTATATTATTGGCCTCACGATGGAGACGGAGAGGAAGAAACTTCCTAAAGACAGTCTTGATGAGCAGAAAAGAATTTGTGAGGTATGTGCTTTCTAATTTGTTGCCTTTTTAATCATCTGAAATGTGCAGAAACCCCTAGGCTTATTTAATATATGTCTTTTTTGTGTATTTCAGATGGCGGCGTATTTCACACACTGCAGTCTGCAGCCTGTCCACATGGTGTTAGTTTTGAGAACAGCACTCAATCTTTTCTTCAAACTGCGCAACTTCAAAACAGCAGCAGGTTTCGCTCGCCGTCTGCTTGAGCTGGGCCCCAAACCTGAAGTGGCACAACAGGTGAACTAATGTTTTTAGTATGGTGTAATTTATCTCATAGCTAGGGCCACACGGAATCTGCGCGTGCAGATTTCCGCACATTTTTAGCCCATCATTGATTCATTCATTTAGCCTATCATTGATTCATTGATCAACATTGATCACTGTTTATTTACTGGTGTAAATGTGTGTAAATCTATATTTATTCAGTTTTCAAACTAATTTCAGTAATTATATTGACTAATATGAAAATATTCATATGATTTATTTACAATACAGTTTGTAAAGTACAATTTTCTGTCTTTTAGTTAAGATTTTGTATGAAAGACTTGCTTTGTGTACCAAATAAAGTGGATCTAACTGGATTTGCATTGTAAACATTAAATACAAGTTAAAATGGTACTACTTTTTATTTAATATATTAAGGTTTTAGTTATGATACTCCCAAAATCATTCCGCATAAATCCGCATTTTTAACAAAATTGTCCGCAGAAATAGCAACAAATGTCCGCAGATTCTGTCTGGCCCTGCTCATAGCCCACAGTTGTGCAAACATTAAAGGTTAAGCAAGAGTTATTGTATAATTTAGCTATTATTTTTCTTTTTTCTTTTTTGTCATTTTACACGCTTTTTACATGTTTGGTTATATTTATAGTTTCATATATAGTTCTATTTTGTTTATCTATTTATTTGTCTTAAAATTTTTTTAGTTTCTATATTTAGTTGTATTCATTTTATATCTATAATAGTCTGTCTGCACATTTGGGGGGGAAAGAGACTTCTTTTGTTTAGAAAGAAATAATTATAATTTAATGCGCAGTCTATAATTTATTTTCATATATTTATACCTTTTAAGCCAGTGTTATCTTTGTATGAACATGGCTTTTACAGTTTTTACTAATAATTAGTTGTTTTTGTGACTTAAATTAATATATTT
>CAIGQQ010034181.1:3169879-3206474 GCA_903798035.1 Danio albolineatus | reverse complement strand
TTTTTATTAATATTTTAATTTGTCGATTTATTATTATTTATTTTTTTTGCATTGTTTTATGCCTGTAGTCTTTTATAACTACTTAAACTTAAACCATAACTTGCATAATATCTGAAAGTAAATGGTACTTTGACATTATGAAATTATGCAAATCTTATGTAAATAATACACTTTGTATTATACATTCTTGTTCCTCTCTTTCTCTTGTGTAAATCATCTCTCAATAATAATCCAATGTTCTCCATCTTTCCTCGTCAGACACGTAAAATTCTTGCAGCCTGTGAGAAGAGTCTGACAGATGCTCACCAGCTCAACTATGATCCCCACAATCCCTTCGACATCTGCGCAGCCTCTTACACTCCTCTGTATCGCGGAAGGCCCGTAGAGAAATGTCCCTTGTCTGGAGCCTGCTACTGCCCCAAATACAAAGGAGAGGTCTGCAGGGTCACACAGGTCAGTTCTCAGCTTTTATTTATTATTGAATGCAGAAAGTCTGATATTTTCAGTATGTGAACTGTGGAGAATGGGGTTTTGATCGGCTGTCTCTTTCCTGTTTTCCAGGTAACTGAGATTGGGAAAGATGTGATCGGTTTGCGTGTCAGTCCACTGCAGTTCCGCTGAACACACATGTGCTGTACAAACGTGGATGAGAATACATATGCTTCTCCTCACATATGCTTTTCCTTTATAAGATGAAGTAATGAAATCTTTTAAGATTAGAACATGATTAAAAAATTACCTTGCTGTGTGACTAATCGCTCTGTGACTGTCCTTTCTGTTACTAAAGTATATCTGAGCTCTCAACTGTCTGTATGCTTGCATTTCATATGAATATAATAATAATAAGTCTGCATCTGTCACTCAGTGCAAAACAAGTTTGTTTTTTGTGAACTCACTAAATATTGAAATAAAATCCTGGTAAACAAATGTGTGACTGCTTATTTGTCGTTGATTTTTTTTTGCCATTAGCTTAAAATAAAACCTCAAATGGCTTAAAAAAAACTGTTGGATTTATTTGTTTAAGAGAAATTAATTTATTTGCATTAGTTGCCAAATAAAGATTTCTCTTTGTCAGCACAATCTGCCTTTGCCTTGACTTGCTTACCAAAGTCTTTGCGTTGTCCTCGATCTGTCGGGAGACCGTATGCACATTTTAAATGAAATTACAGCATTAAAAATTTATTTAAAAAAATAATAAATAAATTTAAGTTTTTTTTTTTTTTTTTTTTTTTTTTTTTGTAGCTTAAACTAAACAAACAAAAGATTACTTTAAACTTGTCTTTCTCCCTCTCCTCTGGGGTTTACAGGCCAAATCAAGGTTGGACCAATTTTGGCCCGAGGGCCCTAGTTTGGGCATCTCTGACTTATGTACGTTTTATTTACAGGTATGCCTATCTATCTAACTATCTGTCTATAGATATGTATATTCAAAGGTAGATTTATACAAATGTGTCTGTGTGTGTATAGACTGTTGAAGTCAAAATCATTAGCCCTCCAATGAATGATGGTATTTATGATGACGTTTAACAAAGCAAGGAAAATTTTCAGTATTTTCTGTAATATTTTTTTTTCTGGAGAAAATCTTTTTTGTTTTATTTCGGCTAGAATAAAAGCTGTTTTACATTAAAAAAAACTATTTTAAGCTCAATATTATTGTTACTAGTAGTAGTATCTAGTTGAAAAATATCCAGTAAAATATTATGTACTGTCATCATGACAAAGATAAAATAATACAGTTGCTAAAAATAAGTTATTAAAACTATTATGTTTAACAAAATATTTTGTTTTGTCAAACAAAATTTGGGAGAAAATGTACACTGAGGCAAATAATTCTGACGTTAACTGTTTATGAAATCCAAAGCCATGATCACATTAACTGTTTCATGTACTGTAAAAACATGTCTTCAGTATTAGGTTAACGTGGTGTATGAAGTCTTCGTGGATGTCAACTCAGTTGGCCAATCAAATCAAAGATGTTTAAGTTCACCCAGAGTTCACCGAAGTCGTCGACGGAAGATGCTGCTGACACCAAACGCCACAGCCACACTTCAGTTGTTGACCGCGAATGAGCGAGGTAAGACCATTTAAGTTTATTTAACCGTTTAACCATAAAAATGTAAAACTGTCAATTCTAAGACGGTCAAATTTCACCACTTTCAATCGGAAAAATTGAGTAGATCATATTTGTAATTTAAAACATGGTTTCTTCAGGCCTTTAATAATAATTCATAGTCGTGTTTTGTTTTTTGTTTTCCACGAGAAGCTGCTGAATGTACCACAAACTCGAGGCAAGCGTGTTCACATGGTTTTGGTTAGTGCTCTAATTTATTTTGATCAATTGGAATCTTGTGCTTTTAATTTTATATGTAACGTTACAAAAACTCCCCAAACAGATGGAGAACATTTCTAATTTGCAACATCCATTACTATTTGATAAATATTTTAATAACAGTATACTCTAAAAAATGGTCACTTGGATCTATATAGAACCATTTTAAGAGTATTCTTAATATTTAATAGAATAATATAGTACTTTAACAGTCCACAAAACATTTCAAACACATTTCAGTTTACAGTCATTCAAAGTTTTTGGTCGCATCCCTGCTGCCTGCTTAAGATCATCCGGCTCACATCAATGTTGTTACTGGTAAAAACCTCCTTTCCATGTTCGATGGTGGCAGCAGGCAGGGATCGGGTGCGTCCCAAAACCCAGGCAAAGTCTACATGGAAGAGTCTCAAGACATCAGTGCAGGAATAGACCAGAGCCGAATTCTCATAGTCAGTGGACAAAATCCAGTATGGTGTGTAGGGCAAAACTGTCAAATAAAGAAGACATAAAAATATGATTTAGGCAAGATGTTGTTTCCTAATCATTATGTAAGAAACAAGTAATTACACATCGTTTGATGTTTAAGACAAAAACAGATTCGTACCATAGGAGAAACTAATTCCAAGCTTTGCCGGGTTTCTTTTATCTTCCACCACAGCCGTCCCGTCAATTGATTTTAGCTCTCCTTTTCTAATACACAGTAATTCTGTTATATAAAGCGTATAGATAAATCACTGGTCCTCTACAGTAAGTATCCGTTGGCTTAGTACTCACAGAATTTCAGAGCTCACTACATGAGCTGTTCCGTCCAGCTTGAGAGTAAAGTTGGTCTCAATGCATCTCCCCCGCTCAAACTGTGCTGGAAGTTTAGCGATCTCAAACCAGCGGCCCATAAACTACATTGAGACACAGACATGTAGATTGTGAGTAAAATGTAAGAGATGAATGTAGTATGTGACCATATCTCATGTTGAGGTGCAGTAAGTTACTTTTTGAAGATTGAAGGCAGGTTGAGTTGCAGGCTCCGGGCACGGACCCCAGTGAGGCACCTGGGCACTTATGAAAGGCACAAAGAGGGCCAACACAACCACAAACTCCTTCATTTTTACCCTTTACCAAAAAAATAAAATAAAAAAAGAGTAAAGAATATCAGCTGCGTAAAACATATGTCAGAGTAAATGCCTCTTCATTCCCCTGTGGGACCCCTGATAAATTACGGACTAAGCCAAAGGAAAATAATTAAATATTTGCACGTTACTAATAACATTAACAAACAAACAAAAACAAAGATTTTTTGTACATTTAACGGTCAAGACATTTCAAACAGAATATGTTTTTACATTATATTAATTTACAACACATATATTAAGATACAGTGGCGCAGTGGGTAGCACTGTCGCCTCACACAAGAAGGTTGCTGGTTCGAGCCTTGACTGAGTCAGTTGGCATTTCTGAGTGGAGTTTGCATGTTCTCCCTGTGTTCATGTGGGTTTCCTCCGGGTGCTCCGGTTTCCCCCAACAAGTCCAAAGACATGCACTATAGGTGAATTGGGTAAGCTAAAATTGTCCGTTGTATATGTGTGTGAATAAGTGTGTATGGATGTTGCTCAGTGGTAGGTTGCAGTGGGAAAGGCGTCCGCTGCGTAAAACATGCTGGATAAGCTGGCGGTTCATTCCGCTGTGGGGCGGACCCCAGATTAACAAAGGGATTAAGCCGAAAAGAAAGTCGACTTATATTCACAAATACTACAATTATTTGTCCAAAAATAAAACCTGAAACAGTTTATAAAAACTTTCACAGTTTTAATATTAAACAATAAGTATAAAAAGTTAACACTTTACAATAACAGTACATGAATAATGACGTATTAATATGTAAACTAAACATTAAATTTATTATGAATTAAGGATGAGCTAAAGCGCACACTAATCATGAACTAACACTACAACGTGTCACATGAGTTCAAGTATGAATGAACGGCTTCCTTAATTTATTGTTGGGACATGTTGTTAATGATGAATTAATTAAAATGTAAGTTTAAGCTAAATGTAACTAACATGAACTCATGAGCTGTAGTTCTATAATTATTTTGTGACTACTTGGAGAGGCACGTCAACATTAACTCATCCTTAAACTGTGTTTAAACTGTTCATGTCGACAATGATTGAAAACTTTTTTTGTATTGTTATTCAGTGTAAACGCGCTAGACGGACGTGCATAAGTAGTTCATGTGTAGTTAACAGTTAATGGTGATGTGTCCCTTGAAGTAAAGTCACAATAAAATGATACATTAACATATCATGACTTCATGATGGTTAAATTAAGCATGAAGTAATGTGGTAATTACTACATGAATTAACATACAAGCTTGTTCTAACAAGTAATAAAGGTAGCCGTTTTTCATGTGACTCATGTAGTTAAAGTTTGCATATTTACTTATCATTAATTCCTAATAAAGTAATGTTTAGTTTACATATTAACACATAATTGTTCATGTAAAGTTATTGTAAAGTGTTATCTATGAAAATATATATTTCAAAACATAATTTAATCAACAAGTATCAGTTTATTATATAATTTAATCAAATTATCAGCATCATTACTCAAGTCTTCAGTTTCTGCGATCCTCCAGAAATCATAACAATATCCCAGTTTGATTCTAATAAAAATAATGTTTTCAATGTTGAAAATCTTTGTGATGCTTGACACATACAAATTATTTATTCAATATATCAATCTTCTAGTTTCTGTACTGCAAATATTTTGATAAATTGAATACATGCTGAATAAAAGTTTTTTCTTGCTGAATAAATTAGTTTTATTATTATTATCTCTAAGAAAACAGTATTGACCCCAAGCCTTTGATTTCTATCGTGAAGTATACACAGATTCAAGTGTAAAGCAACCATCAAAAGTTTGACCCCAAAAAAACAGACACTTACCTCCTAAAGTCGTGCTGAATATGAAACGGACTGGAGAGCGCCGGGTATTTATTTGAATCATGTGACTATCCCAAGACGTCTTTGTGAGTTTATTCCCAACATGAAGTAAGTTATTAAGCAAATTGAAGTCATGAGAGAATGTACCATAATGAATGAATACCTAAACTAAACCAACGCTGCAATGTCTTTTAAATGCACTTTTTTTCATTTAGGTTGAACTAAAAATAAAGTTCAAGTTTAGGGCATGATTTTGTAGGGAAAAGTAACACAGAAAGCTTCTAAATCAGAAGTGTTGTGGTTTTCTGTAATGGTGATGCTGTGAGATAGAGGGCGCTATAATGAGGAGGATGCTCGTGGGCACCCACACCACAAACTGGAGAAAAAAAAGCTGCTTTTATGCAACAGATTTTTTTTTTCATTACACAAGGACCATATGCTCACGTGTAGCTGTGTGTTTCTCATGTTGTAAGTGTTTGTGATAAGTCAAAAAGCACTGGTGTGTTTGGGAAGGATTCACACGTGTCTCGACCTCCAGCTGAGGACACCTTGCACTCACCTTTCATAACACATTGAGTGGAAAAAACATTGTATAACATTAAAAGTTAGGAGAACCATTTCAAAAGTAAGAAATAAATGTAAATGACAAAAATATCATTATTATTTAAAAAACTCTTAATAGCTGTACTTGGTACTGGCTTAAATTGCGTAAATTTGAAAATCCTTGGAAATTAGAGATTGTGCTTTAATATATAATGAAGGGGGCTATATTATTTTTGTACATTTTTTTGTTTTGTGTGTATATAAATAAAGTCCAGAGTCCAGATATGTGTAAACACATGGTCCAAGGAAAATGCAAAATTCACATTGACGTTTGCAAGGTATTGCAATTTTGAACAAATTCATGAACTAATAAGCCTAATTAAGTTTTTAGACTTGAAAAAAAGGCTTAGTCACAAAACATGAACACTTATGGTGATACTTACAGATAATACACATACAGTGTCATGTCCAGAAAAGATATATACATATTTATGGTTGGTAAACTTCATGGTGGTTTATTCCGCTGTGGCGACCCCAGTATAGGGACTAAGCGAAAAGAAAAGGAATGAATGAATGCTAAACCTCATCATGGCTGATAAAATTAAGTCACCAGCCTCTGTCAGGTGTGGTGCAATGTGGCATCAAAACATCACTGTTAAAAACTGTCAGATTCTTCAGTAAAAAAAACAGTTTTTGAGCCAGAGATGAATTGTATATCAGACTGGACTGTTTTTTTTTTCATATATCGTTGTGCCTGAGAAGTTAAATAACACTGCTGTGATAAGACCATTGTGAAAGATTAATGTGTGACGCGACCTTCAGTTGAAAATACAACTTCACACACCACTTTCATAACAAAAAGATGAATGGAAAACATTGTATAACATTTTAGAAGCTAGAAGAACTTTGACATTCAACATTTGTATGAACTACAGCTTCATGATTACTGCTTAAATTAAAATTACCCAGACTGTCTATGCAAGATTCAGTGTTACAAAACTTCAGATTTTAAGTTACTTCTGCTAATGAGACTAATAAAGTTCTCAAACCTGTAAGCAGAGAGTTGAAATCTAAATGAAAAATGACATGATGGATATCCTCAGCAAAAATTGCTCTCAGAAAAAAAAACACTAAGCTGACAGATATGGTGTCACGATCAGCTAACTTCCAAAGATCGCTGGTACACACACTCTTATCACACAAGAACTTCAAATCCACCTGTTTATGGACTACATCTGCACTCATGCAACACACACACACTCCTGCTCCAAATCACCACTGATTGCACACACACCACCTGAGGATTGTCAAAGACTGATCACACACACTATTTAAACCACACAGAAACAATTACTGTTACTGAGTCTTGTTTACTTCATGTGACATTACAACGCATTTCCTTGGTTTCCCGTGTTTCTACCTTTGCCTTGCTATCTGTTTATCCCTGCCTGTTCTTGATTATGATTCTGGCCTGTCTTTATGCATCTGTTTACTCCTGTTGACCATTGCTAACCACCTCGCTAATAAACCTGCATTTGGATCCACACCTCAGTTGTCAGTGTCACATCCCCTTGTTACATATGGGACACTTACTTGTTTTTTTTTTTAGGTTTTTGTGTTTTTTCACATCAATACGTGTATATATTACTGATGTAATTCAGTTCACAGAACTGTATATTTTCACACAGAAAGGTAAATTGTATATTTATTAGTTAATATAAGGAACTTAATTGGTTGTTAATACATCAAAAATGGATTTAGGCAAATTATTTGAACATCTAACAGAGCTTTAGTTTTATGGATGTGGAAAGCTACAGTCAGTCATCACTCCGTTCTTCACTCAAGCCACCTCCTTCTCAAGGTTTGTTTATTTAACCTTCAACATCTGTTTGAGCAGATGCCCTGGTTCCCCAAACCTTTACTAACGAGGTTATGTTAGTTGAGGAGGTGGAGTTAGTGATATAACAAATCAATCGTCTATAAATACAGAAGTTTGTGACTGATTGTCACAGCTCTCCACCTTGAACACAAGCTGTACACGTGAATCCAAACAGGTAAGATGATGCTTGGGGTTTCAATCTCAATATCCAGGAAACTATAAGCAGCAACCTGTTTGTCTCTGGTCTTCAAATCTGACTGTTTTCCAGGTTGAAACAGAGAGAATGCAGGCTCTTCAGGTTGTGTCTCTGACTCTGCTGGCAGTGCTGGCGGTCAGTGCTCAGTCCATCGGCTCTGGAAAATGTCCACAGCCTCCTGTTCAGCAAGACTTTGATCCCACTAGGGTAAACTTTTACTAAAAAATATTTATGAAGTGCTCGTTAATATGTTCAGCTTCAAACTGTGATTGTGTCTTTTTCTAGTACATGGGCAGATGGCATGAGATCATGAAGTTCCCTGCACCGTTCCAGTTGGGCGAGTGTTGCCAGGCCACTTACACCCTGAGTGACGGCATCGTCCTGGTCCGAAATGATGAGATTCTGTAAGTTCTGATCAGCACGTTAATTTAAATAATATCAAATTAGTCACATATTTGTTAATTTTCTGAATACAGAAATATTTTGTATACCTGAAGCAAATCTACATTCACAGTGGTTTGTGAATACTCAAAATATTCCTCCACTTTCTTCTGAAACCTAAGCTCTAATGGCACTATCAACTTCATTGAGGGAACTGCCAAGATTGTAGATGCATCAGAGCCTGCCAAACTTGAAGTCAGCTTCTTTGAAGGTAAGTCTGAACAAATCATTCTTGGTATCTGGTTTATTTATTGAGGAGTCGCTGATTTGAGCTCTTCCTCTTGCAGATGCTCCTCCTTCACCATACTGGGTTCTGGCTACTGATTATGATGACTACACCCTGGTTTACTCCTGCACTGATTTCGGCAATCTCTTCCATTCTGAGTTTTCCTGGATCATGAGCCGGAGCCGCACACTTGCTAAGGAGACCATCTCTGAGCTGTTGGACATCCTCAAATCCCATGGCATCGGTACTGAGGCTTTCACTGAGACTGACCAGAGACCGGAGCTGTGCAGCGGCATGCCCTAAAGAAGCTGCCTTCTGCAGTCAACTACTGTAAATGTGCTGTGTCTGTATATGCTGTACTTACACAGCATGAGAATATGGAGAAAGCGTGAATGGTATCTACCTAATCCAAGCTGTTCCTTAAGCAGCAATAATCAAACTTTGAATAAAGAACAAAATATCAAAACTGATTTTTGTCCTTTGTTCTCATTTGCACAAAAAGGTCACTTTAGATACAGGATTGTAAACATTTACACATAGAACATGACAAATTACTTTTTTTAATTTGTCATCTAATTTATACATTTAATAAGCTAATAATGAATGTTTCCTCTCTTCCTCACTGAAGTAAAACACCCTTTATAGCTGCAAGAAATAAAAGGTATGCCATCATGTGAGTCTCACGGTGAGACTTGAAACACCTGTATCAAACACTAGACGTGCATTAAATCATGTTAACTGGTGTGCTTTCCCATGGTAAAAACAAACTAAGAGTATGTTAAATCATGCTAGAAACATTATAGCAATGTGCTAAAATTTAACTACCTATGTGATAAATAATCCCATGCTGCTTTCTAATTCGCATTGTTCCATTCTATATAGTATGTAAAAAAAAAAAGTAAGCCGAGTGTATACATAACATTAAAAAAAAAAGGTCCAAAACAATTTACAACATCTGTTGAAAATCTAAAGTGTGTTTGAGAATGACGCTTTACTTTCCATGAGGCCACATGAGAGAATAGAAATTAAACGACCGTGACAATCACAACAAATAACAGAATTAGTATTTCCAATTTGGATGACGTGGTGGCGTGGTGGGTAGCACAAGACGTACAGCAAGAAGGTCGCTGGTTCGAGCCTTGGCTGGGTCAGTTGGTATTTCTGTGTGGAGTTTGCATGTTCTCCCCGCGTCCCTGGGTTTCCTCCGGGTGCTCTGGTTTCCCCTGCAAGTGCAAAGACTTGTGGTATAGGTGAATTGGGTATGCTAAAATTGACCATAGTGTATGAGTGTCTTTGTGTGTGAATGAGTGAGTATGGATGTTTCCCAGTGATGGGTTGTGGCTGGAAGGGCATCCGCTGCATAAAGCACATGCTGGATAAGTTGGTTCATTCTGCTGTGGCAACATCAGATTTATAAATAGGTATGAATGAATAGGTATTTTCAATTTTCACTCATAAAACCCATAATCAGACTTCATAGAATAAGCTACTTTTCAAAAATATACTGCATTGATTGAATAATTGAATTTGTTCTGTGATATCTTCATAGTAGGTTTGTGGCTTAGATAAGTTCAAAAAATCTCCAGAAACGGTTTTATATGCTCATTTATTACTCCATAAAATACCACTAGAATCAGAGGGCCCTTATTAACCATATTTAGAACGATCGTGAATTTTAATGAGCTCAGCTCAGCTAGGAGTGCTTGCTCTCTCCCATACACACATATGATAATATCAACCTCTGCAGAAACAGATGATGTTGAATATATTGTATTGCAGATGTCCCAAGTCTCCCAGAAGCTCCGAGAGTCCTCCCCCGTATTTATAGTGGCTTCCTGATGCCTGCTAATGAGATATAATGTCCAGGAAATGAAGGCGTCAAAAATATTTTTTGTGTTTGTTGATGTCAAGTGAAAAAAAAAAAATCTAAGCTTATGCAATGGATGTGGATTTGCATGATTAGTGTGTGTTTGTGTATGTGTATGTTTGAGAGGTGTCTGGATGCAGGCCTGGTGCAAATGCAATCTGAGCTGCATGCAATCCATAGGCTCACAAGTCAATAACTCCCATTAATGCTCATAACTATATTTAACCATGCCAGAACCATCAAAGACTGCAAGGAACGAGCAAATAATTTGTCATTCTTTAATACCGATCTTGTGGACTAATCCAATATAGTCATCAATAGTGTGACATCTAGTGGTGTGAAGTAGAAATACAGAAAAACAAGAGTGAAGGTGAGATGAAGACAATAAGAAAATGGTCTACTGTTATAAATCTGAAATCCACATGGGCTGATTGGGGAATTATTAATGGTAAGAATATAATCCTCATAATGTCATCTAAATACTTTAAATACCTTTCAATAACTTTAAAATATTTTTTTCTTCTATTTTACAGTG
Organism: Danio albolineatus; assembly: GCA_903798035.1. Taxonomy (NCBI): domain Eukaryota; kingdom Metazoa; phylum Chordata; class Actinopteri; order Cypriniformes; family Danionidae; genus Danio; species Danio albolineatus. Next base: position 3,195,518 of record CAIGQQ010034181.1, on the reverse strand, counting down.
AAATCAATTATGTGGTTAGAATCCAGGTAGCTATTTTAATGTTAAAAAAATAAAACATTTAAAATAAAACAAAACATACATTAATTAAAAACATTTCACATATAATAATAATAATAATAATAATAATAATAATAATTATGATACTAATATTGTGTATTATGTCTCTTTTTGTTGGACTCAAACGTATACAGATAAGAGCATGAGTCTTGCTGGATGCCTGCCAAAAAGTTACATATCATTTTTGTTACACAACATCCAAAAAATAACATTTTATGTAATGTACAATTATGTAAATGTTTTTATAAGCAGAGTTTGTTTAGAAGTAGAAATTTAGTGCAAATAGAGTTACACGTGTTCATTTATTTTTTAATGCCAGCTATATTATAGATATATATTACCTAAAACGTTTTTCATTAAGTCTGTAGTAAAATGTCTTGAAGTGAAACACAACATGAGTATTTTACTGGTCACACTGGCCTACTTGAACACTGGAAATCATCAAATTCATTTAACCAGTTCTTTAAAACCATTTAGAGTTCTTTAGTGTCCTTATTAGTGTAGAGAAGGATCAAAGGTAGAGAATGACCTTTCTTGGACACAAGGCCTTGTGTGAACAGATGTGAAGAGCCTCAACCTTTCCCATGAAACAGATCATGTTAATATATCTCAGGGGCGGGGCTTACTGACATCATTCACAGCAAATGATTAAATGCCATACTGGTTTTGCGCCAAAACACTTCATGCCTGAAATAACAGTTAAAAAACCATCACCTTTTCATGAGGCCTATCTTTTCATAATTTATTTGTTCCAAAAAAAATTTTGTCTTCAGTTGAACATAAAAAGATTGTTAGCTCACATGTATTGCTTTTTCTTGCAGGTCAATTGGTGTACAACATTCTTCAAAATATCTGGTGTTCAAAAGAAAACTCAGACAGGTTTGGAATCACTTGAAGGTGAGTACATTTATTTTAGTAGTATTTGTAACCTAAATGTACCATGAGTTATATGTTTATGTACATTAATAATATAGGGAATAACATACATCTAGGCAGTTGATCTTGCAGAATAAAATCAAAGGGCTGATCAGATTATGTTTTGAGAGTAAAAAACTTTATTCTGTGAAAATAAAAAAACACCTATGTAAATTATCCTGCTTATTAGATGACTATACCTGCGCCAAAATATAAAAAAAAAACACACAAAATAACTGAGCTGTATTAATAACCATCTCTTCAATTAAACGCAATCCTTTTGGACCCAAGTCCATATCAATGGACATCACATATCAGATTCTTTTTTTTTGGCTCTGTGGCATTTCACCAAATTTAATGCCTGTTGTCCATGATATTGGACTTTTTGGTCATCCAGTCAAACAGCATTACAGCTCTGTTTCATGTAATTTGATAAATATCCACTAGGGTGAAAAGAGGCAAGGCAGCACTTTGTTCCAAACAAATGTGGTTAGCAACATTTCGAATGATTTTATTCGCATTATTGATAGGTTTGCTAATATTTTATATTTTGTATAAAAAAAGAAGAATAGCACTTATTAATAAAATTTAAAAATCGGATATTAACTTTTAAGGCGCCACGGTGGCGTAGTGAGTAGCACGTTCGCCTCACAACAAGAAGGTCGCTGGTTCGAGCCTCGGCTGGGTCAGTTGGCATTTCTGTGTGGAGTTTGCATGTTCTCCCCGCAGTTGCGTGGGTTTCCTCCAGGTGCTCCGGTTTTGCCCACAAGTCCAAAGATATGTGGTACAGGTGAATTTGGTAGGCTAAATTGTCCGTAGTGTATGAGTGCAAATGAGTGTGTATGGATGTTTCCCAGAGATGGGTTGCGGCTGGAAGGGCATCTGCTGCGTAAAACAGATGCTGGATAGGTTGGCGGTTCATTCCGCTGTGGCGACCCCAGATTAATAAAGGGACTAAGCCTGAAAAGAAAACGAATGAATGAATATTAACTTTTGCTAATAAATATTGCAGGATTGGATTTTTAAAAACATGTCTGTTCATTATAGTGGACAGTGGGTTTAGAGGTAAAAGGGATAGTTCTGAGTAGGGCTGCACGATATTAGAAAAAATTACATTGTGGTATTTTTTTCTCTACTATACATGTTGTGATATAATTTCACCAGATGACTTAAATTAAAGTAATTTTTGGGATGATTTTGTAGGGGAGTGAAATATAAATATATTTTTATGTAATTTATTATACATAAACTACAGTCATAAATAAACACAATTGAGCAAATATTAAAAGTGAAATAAACCGTGTTTTATGGTTTTCTGGAGAGAGCAACTGTATTCAGGTACAGTTCTGGTTCAATAATCAAATGTAAAATAGCACTGTGAAGTCTTCACCATACAAATAATTTAATAAAATGAATCTTTATGAAGGGCGCCACGGTGGCGTAGTGAGAAGCACGTTCGGCTCACAGCAAGAAGGTCGCTGGTTCGTGCCTCGGCTGGGTCAGTTGGCATTTCTGTGTGGAGTTTGCATGTTCTCCCCGTGGTTGTGTGGGTTTCCTCCGGGTGCTCCGGTTTCCCCCACAGTCCAAAGACATGTGGTACAGGTGAATTGGGTAGGCTAAATTGTCCGTAGTGTGTGTGTGCATGGATGTTTCCCAGAGATGGGTTGCAGCTGGAAGGGCATCCGCTGCGTAAAAAACATGCTGGATAAGTTGGCGGTTCATTCCGCTGTGGTGACTCTGGATTAATAAAGGGGCTAAGCAGACAAGAAAATGAATGAATGAATGAATCTTTATGAAACTTCTCTATGCACTACTAAAATACTTTAAACTCTCTTCAAATGTTCACATAGTCACAAGCCCTAAAAACACATGCAGATGATGACGCACACATTGCGATATCGATGCTTAAACGACATATTGTGCAGTCCTAGTTCTTAGGGATACTTCTTATGAGTTCCTCTTTTTCTGTTAAACACAAAAGAAGCGCTGAAAACCTGTATTCATTTACTTTCATAGAAGAAAAAACAAATACTGTGGAAGTCAATGGTTTCTGGTGTCCAACAGAATAAAAACGGGGAAAAAAAAGAGTTTGAAAGGTTTGAAGTTTTAAAGGTAAAGGGTGAGTAAATTACATAATTTTAATTTTACGGTGAATTTTTTTTTTTAATGTCTATCCATTATGATGTATGATAGGTTCTAATAATGTACTGTCTCATTCATTCATTCATTTTCTTTTCGGCTTAGTTTTTTTTTCGGCTTGGCCCTTTATTAATCCGGGGTTGCCACAGCGGAATGAACCGCCAACTTATCCAGCATTTGTTTTACGCAGCGGATGCCCTTCCAGCCACAACCCATCTCTGGGAAACACATCCATACATTCTCATTCACACACATACACTACGGACAATTTAGCTTACCCAATTCACCTGTACCGCATGTCTTTGGACTGTGGGGGAAACTGGAGCACCCAGAGGAAACCCACGCAACCACGGGGAGAACATGCAAACTCCACACAGAAATGCCAACTGGCCCAGCCTGGGATCGAACCAGCGACCTTCTTGCTGTGAGCCGAACGTGCTAACCACTAGGCCACCGTGGCGCCTAATGTACTGTCTATAAAACAAAAAGATGACAATTTAGATTAAAATGTTATATTATGCAAGTTTGTAACCTTCAGAAGAAACTTCAAGCACAGATCAAAAATTTGTATTGTTTTATTTTTAATTTCGTGTTGGTATATTGTTTTTGAAGTACAGCTGTTTTGACCTGATGTCTATTGAAATGGACAAGAAAATCAATTCAAAGTTATTGACATTTTTACTCTTTTTATTTGATCTAATTTATGTAAGTCTTAGGAACAGGGGAAATTTCTCTTAAATTTGTAACATAATTCAGTTCTAAAGGGGTTTTAAAAGCTGACAAACAGAAATTAATGCAGCCAAGATTGCTTATTTAGTTACAGAATACACTATAAATATATAAATATTGATAGGAATGTGTGAACCAAGATTCTTCGAAGTACCTGTGTGAACCTGTGTTATTAGTTCCGTTTGTTATCTGGGAATAGCATACCTAGGAATGTTGTGATTGACCAAACAGAATTGTTATAAGATGGACATTTCCAAAGGTTTGGTGGTTTGTTTAAATGCATTTTGATATTTGAAATATTTTTCTTTAAATGTAAATCTTCAAGATATTATAGTATTTATGTTTGCTTTTAAATTGATATTTTGAAAAGTCAAACATGCCCAACACACACACACATTGTACATATATCATATGTATGTACAATTATGCATCATATACGTGTATATTTAGTTATAATGTAAAATTGTATCATAAAAGTAATATCTACTTTAAAATAAAATCTAAAATAAAAACATTGACTCTAAGACATGTTTTTAAGGTTCTTATAGACTGCTTATAGAATTATAAAATTGGCCCCGGATGTTCATCAGGCTGAACGACCTGTTAATCGGATGATACTGCAGGTCTATGTACTGTTTGCTTATCATGGCATGGCCTGTAGAGGGCAGAGGTCATAGTGAGACATAAAGGTCGTCTTCTGTGTTTTACATATATTTTCAGTATAAAAATATCAAACTTTTAACAGTTTTTTGTAGTTTTTGATTAATCTGTGTTTTCCATTCATTCAGTCTGATCTCTTCTCCTACAACTTTTTGTGATGAAAATCTAACTCTATTATTTAACAAAGTTGCCTTTATTGACATGCTAGTAGTTTGACATTTGTTTTTTCTTATTTCAAACTATTAAAACGGTCAATAACAGTTTATTGACAGCTTTTTAAGAGCAAAAAATGTCAGAGCAGAGATGAAGGTCTCTTAATGCAATTGCAAAGAATAAATCCACTAAAAGACCCATAAATAACAACATACAGGGTTTTCTTTATTAAAAGATATTATGATTTGTTGTAGTGTGCGTCTATATACTCATCTTTTTCATTTGAATGGAGTGTCCTCTTATCCTCTGGCATAATTCAGACATAGCAAACAGAGTGTTTAGCGGGTGGTTTTGGGGTTAAACCCCACATTATCCCTTCGCCTCACTGTGACTCTATAATACAGTGCACAAACAGGCCGGGCCGAAATCCCTCTTAGAAAGCTTTACTCCGCATAGATTCTTAAATTAGTGGTTTACATGTCTTAATGCTCTGCTCTTTCCATGTCTAAGCACTTTATTCTTGATTCTCTCTTTTTGGCTGATTTTGACCATCTCAGCAAGCACTTCTCCGGTAACCAGCTGATGTCTGATCTCCACTTTAAACCTGATTCAGTTTTTAGTTCAAAAGTTCAGAATACTTAAACTATTTGTGAAAACTGTGTTCCTCAAAATATTTGAATTAAAATGAAGTTAGACATTTTTTTTATTTTGCACTAAACAAATTCATGAACTCACACAAGCTGCTTGAATAACATCATTTTAATGGCTAGACTGCTCATTTCTTTATTCTAGTTATTCAGCTTATCCTCAGTCTAAGTGCATACTATTCACTTCACCGTAGTGGTAACTCTACGCTTCATCATAGCAAACACTGTAAATACAAATAACACAAAATCAAACACTAGCATCTCTCATTGTATTATTCTTGTGCAAAAACACACAAAATAAAAAACATTTTAACATACCTGGCAGGCACAGGACTTTCAACATGATGTCAGATTGACGTTGTACTCCAACGTCGTAGTACATTGCAGTTTGGGTGGAATTGAAAATTGGGTTGATATCAGGACCCATTGCCGGACCAACATCAGTGTCCATTGACGGACCAACGTTGCATTTTGGTCACATTCCAATGCAACCCTGAAAACCACTGAATATCATTGTCTATTGATGTTACAGCTTGACGTTGTGTGGACGTCACCACTATGACGTCTATCAGATGTTGGATTTTGGTTGCCATACCTGACGAATAAAAGTATTTGACGTCAATATTATGTTGGTTTAAGATGATGGTTTAACATTGGATTTTGGTCACTTACTAACACAACCTTAAAGCAACCAATTATCAATGTCATTTGACGTCGTTAATGGACACCAATATAACATACATTGAATTTTGGTCACCTGACATCACAACCTAAATGTAACCTAATATTAATCTCTTATGATATTGTGTGCCTGCTGGGTATATTCTTTATACTGCCTGATGACAATAGAAACTAAGAATCTGCCATTCAGTTTAAGATTATTCAGCCTGATCTCACAACAGGAAACATAACTATTTTTGCGTTTTTGTCAGTTTAGTGGCTAATTCATAGGAAGTTCAGTTGTACAAAAAAATTTATGATTTTAAAAGGAGCCGTGGCACCAAACCCCACCCCTAAACCCAACCGTCATTGGGCATAAGCAAATCGTACTAAATTGTACAAATGTGATCGTATGAATTCAAATTAGCCGTGAGATTGTGTTGGATTATTTGAATACAATCAGATTTTTAGGCGGACAGAACTCTTTTCTGAGTTCTTTAAGTGAAGCAATCAAATTTAATTTAATCAATTTAAACTGTTCTGTTATTTGATGCAGAGCTTCTGAATAAAGATTGTGTTAAACACATTCTCTCCTCTCCACACGCACCAGACACTTTCTTATCAATGCTGCATGTTTCGGGAAAAACGTCATGCAAAAAAACTTCGTCTTTTCCTCTCCATATGCACCAGACACCTTCTTATGACCATACCATATTACCCCATACATCTCAGCATTTATATACTGCTTATCTCTGATGGTTTCAATTACATTAAGTTAAAGCATAAGACTAAATGAATAAATGTAAACAATGGTCAATTTCAAGTTGTTGTTTTTTTCTTGTCAGAAACTTTAATACCTAAAAAATACACAGTTAATGAGGAAAGTGGGAGCCATTGATAGATTTAAAACCAAATGTTCAGCTTGTTTTCATACACTAAGATTCAAAAGTTTTGAAGATTTTTGATTGAAGTATCATATTATGCTGCTTAATATGTTTTTATATTCTAACATATTTTGGATTTTAAATTATTCTACTCTTCATTGCCACGTGATCTTTCAGAATTCTAATATGCAGACTTGCTCATGAAACTTTTTAAAAATGATTATTTTCAATGTCCTCCTCTTGTCTTGCTTCATATTCGGAAACCATAATAGATTTTGACATGATTCTTTGATGAATAGAAATTTCAGTTTAATGCCTCGTTGCGGATGCATTAATAACTCTTGCAGCATACTGTCATTTCCACAGCCTCAACTTCAACGCTATTGTGATAAAAGTTCATGTGATGAGTGAGTGCATGAAATTCCTGCATCTTCACCAACATTTGTTGACTTATTTCTTACAAAGCTTGGCATCGCGCAGGAGGTGGTTGCGTAGGGTCCATTTATAATAATCAGCAAAACAGCTTTATTAGCCCTCTGTCAGCTTATCCCTGCGGGAGGTGAGCGATTGGCCGCCAATCTCTGCGTCTCCTCCAGAATCTGTTTTCCAGCAAAATGCTCATATGCCGCCCAATTGTGCGCACACCTATCCCTGTACTAATTCTCCCTGATCCTCTCAGTGTTAAAAAATATAAGTCTGGGAAGTGCAGACGATGCTGTAAGCGGGTGGTGAGCGCAAACTGTCAGATTAACAAGTCTGAGCACATGATCCTCCACAACATAGTCAGGAGTGCAATCACCCGGCGGGACCTGTTATGGAGAATCATTACTATGAAGTGCATACATAAAAAAACAAGCACTCAGTGGAGATGCGCATGCATGTTCTGCTTGATTTCAATCGACACTGTCTTTCCTGTGGAAAAGGAAGTTGAGCATTTAGGTGTCTTATTCGCGGTCTTAAAGTACTAACAGAGGATTACTGAGGTAAATGTTGAAAGAGGTTTAGCCACTGTGCTTAGGCAGTGCTCTTAATTACATTTCAGCAGAGTGTCCCGCGTGCAGTTGGGCGAGAGATCATAGTGATGTCAGGTAAGGGGGGGCTTAAGCAGGCAGATAAAGCCTAGCTAATAGAGATAACATGAATCTGTAATTAAAGGTCTTTTTTAGTTAAGACAAGGAGCTGGCACTTGTTGGCCAAGCAGTCTGCGGCAGGACCCAAGACCTGAGTGTCCCGGAGAGTGTGTGCTTTCTCGCTGGAGCTTTTGGCTTCTTTTTGGAGTCATTTGGTATGAATTTATGAATATTTTCATCCCGACTGAGAGCTTGGACTGATTCCCGCTTCTCTGGCAGACATTCAGAGGTGAGTCTAATATATCATCAGTCTGTCAGTTTGACTTTACTTTACCTTGCGCTGTTCTGATGCATTTTTATAGACTCAATTTAACATGTTCGTTTTTGATGTGTAATTTTGTGAGTCATACACAATGCATGAAATAATAATTAATTTTGAGCTTTCTTTATTCTTTTACATGCACTATTAACAGTTTTATGTACCTAAAACAAGTGATAAAGGTTCACACATAAGTCACTTCCCTTCATTCTTGTCCCAGATTTCTTGTCTACCGGTGGAATTATCTTGTGCCCTGAAGGAAGACATTAGACCAGATAATGAATATGACCTACCCCAACACAATGCTTGATTTAAGTCGTCAGCAGTTTTCCCTTAATTTATTCCTTTAATGAGATTATCCACATGCAAATCCATCCAGTTCAAGTCTGGGACTTGGATATGGCATCACTTATCATACACATGCCAAAAAGTGCACTTGGCTTGGAAATATGCCCAATGTTTGTTTTATAAACTAAGTGTAAGCCTCATATGATATTGTTCTGTATGCAAATCACCAAATGGCTTTGAATGCATGCTCTTAATAATATGAGTAGCAATGTTAAGATGCTGTAGTGCCTGGTAGCACACTGTATACAGTTAGAAAGAAAAGAAAATAATTGTAGATTTTGTGTCAGTACTATTATTTTTTTTATTTTAAGATTCTGTCTGAAAAAGGTTTTATTTTTAAAATGATTCATTGTAATTTGTTGTTTGAAATGTAGTTGTATTCTTTTTATGTTGTGTTTAGTTTTTTTTTTCAAAATATGTCTTTACATGGTTTATTACTTTTCTATTTGAATTATTTTATCACGATTTGATTGAATTTAATATTCTTTATATATTTATATTTTTTATATTGTAAAAAATGTTGTAAATAATCCTTTGATCATTAAGTCCTGACAACATATTTTTTACTGTAATTTATAAAAATAAGTCTTTTTCAATACTTTTAAAGACTGAGTTAAAAAAAATCTTTTAACTTAGTTAAATGTAACTAACATTTGAACCAAACAGATTTATTAAACATATATTTGTTAAAATAATGTTTTACTCAGCAAATGTTTTTAGAAATAGGAAGATAATATATTTAAATTCCTGCGAAATATTGGGAAAAAATTACAACTTACAAAATTGCAGCAAAATATTAGAATGTTTTTATTTCTCTTGAATTCTGCTCTTTGGATTTTTTTATTTACATTTTTCCCTAACATATAAAATTTGGGTGTACTTATTTTGAAACATTATCATAAGCTATTTTGTTAGATTAGCTCCAGATTTGGTGACTAATTTAACATATATGTACAAATATAAAACCGTAAAGCTTCCTATCTCAATAAATATTAATTTAAATGAGAAATTTGTGAGGGTGTACTCATATATGCTGTGCACTGTATATCCCAGGTGGTGTTTAACGGAAAATATTTTTTTTCACAGTATTTGCTATTATAGTTTAGCAGAAGAAAGAATTTAAAACCCAGGTCAAACAAAGGTCAATATTGTTAACCCCCAAAACAAAGCACTTTTGTCCAGTGACTTGCCTAATTACCATAATTTGCCTAGTTAACCTAATTTAGTTAATCCTTTAAATTCCACTTTAAGCTAAATACTAGCATCTAACTAGTAGCGTATTATTAACTGTCATCGTGGCAAAGCAAAATAGTTTAAATAGTTATTAAAACTATTATGTTTAAAAAATGTGATGGAAACAGCACTTGCGATACATTTGAAAATAATAAAATATTCACAGGAGAGCTAATTAATAATATTGCCTCCAACTATATATATATTAGACTATTAAAATGACCATAACACTTAAAAAACAAGGTTATTTGAATAACTGTTCACTGCAAGATGATAAGCGTCTGCTCAAAACAAAAAACGTTCTTCTGGCGTACATAGAAATAAATATTCATTCATTCATTCATTCATTTTCTTTTCGGCTTAGTCCCTTTATTAATCCGGGGTCGCCACAGCGGAATCAACCGCCAACTTATCCAGCATTTGTTTTACGCAGCGGATGCTCTTCCAGCCACAACCCATCTCTGGGAAACACATTCATACATTCTCATTCACACACATACACTATGGACAATTTAGCTTACCCAATTCGCCTATACCGCATGTCTTTGGACTGTGGGGGAAACCGGAGCACCCGGAGGAAACCCACGCAACCACGGGGAGAACATGCAAACTCCACACAGAAATGCCAACTGGCCCAACCGGGACCTGCCCCAACCGGGGATCGAACCAGCGACCTTCTTGCTGTGAGGCGAACGTGCTACTCACGCGCCACCGTGGCGCCCAGAAATAAATATTGATGAATAATATTACTGCAGCTGGAAGGACATCTGCTGCAAAAAAAAACATATGCCAGAGTAATAGGCGGTTCATTCCACTGTGGTGACCCCTGATAAAAGTAAGTGAGTGAAGAATATTAAATATACAAGAGTATTAAATTGGGGAAAAACATTATTTATTCACAAATATATCCATATGATTATGAACAGGCATTTCTTCATTCCATAAAAAACACCCTTTTGTGTGTATTAGGCAGATTTTAACACTGTTGATGGTTTGTCTGCCTGCACCACATTTACCACATAAACCGATTGTATCCTAGATTTATCTGCAAGGTGTTTTTAGGACATCTCTGGGGCTAATGGAGGCTAATAGGCTTAGCACTTAGGGTGTATTGTCCGGTATGCTTACAAGCAAGGTTTGCTGAGGGTAAAACTCTAAACTCTGGGATTACCTCCAACACATCCCGTTAAAGTGCTGTATAGTCAGGATTTAGCTAATAGGATCTGTGGGGGGAATAGGGGCCCTGAAGGTAGTTTGGGGGTTGGCGGACAGCAGGAGCGCTGCATGCGGGTCAGCAGATGTAGCAGGCAGACTGCTGGACTAACAGGAGGATTACAGCACTCAGATTAGAACGGCTCCTCGTAACCGGTAATACGCACATAGGCCGTCCCATGCGCAACACTGGAGATTTCATCCAGGAGTAAAGATCCGAAGCTTTACATATCTGGGACGTGCGATTATTGCAGGAATGGGAGGATGCATGCTTATGTAGCGTTGGGGAGGGACCACATGTAACAGTGCTACAATAATTCAATCACAAAATTTAATTAACTGTAAAAAAGGCGTAATTAAAATTAGCAACTGAATATTTTCTGTAAAGGTCTACGCTGTAAAAAAAGCTGCAAAGAAATTTAGAGTTTATTAAGCTTCAGTGGTTGAAGTTGTGCCAAATTATTTTTTTAAGTTGACCGAAAAGGCTGGTTTAAGTCAATTATACATTACGGAATAATTTGGCACAACTTCAAACACTGAAGCTTAATAAACTCAACATTTCTTTGCAGCCGTTGCAGTTAACTCAACTTTTTATTTTTTTAAAGATATGGAGAAATCAACATTTAATGTCTCCTCAACTGATTTTTTTACTTTTATTGAACAGACAGTTCCAAACATGCAGTTGAATCATTTTTATGAGTAAATTCAACTCTGAGCTCAAAAATTTGTCCACCTAACTTACAATTTTACAAAAATTACTTTAACAAAAGTTAACAATTTGTAAGTTGGATTTTTTTACAGTGTAAAAAGAGTTGCTAAAGTCTGATGGTGTGGTGTAATTAATTTATTATCATTTTAATTCAAGTGATGAAGTATTTTTGAAAATCTGTCAGTCATCAGTGTTAAAAACTATTGTAATTTAAAATGTTTGAAAAAAATATAAAAATAAATAAATTAAGTGAATAATTGTTAAAAATGCTAAAAATAGTTTAGTTTAGTTTATTTATTTATAAAGCACAATAAAACAACAGTTGTTGACCACTGTGCTGTACAAACCGAAAAACAAATGATCAAAAAATAGAGATAAAACAACAGATAAAACAAAATAGAATAAATCCAACATACCACACAGCATCAACGATAAATGACGAGGCATCAGATAGGTAAAAAAGGATACATTTTCTCCCAATTTAAAAGCTCTTTCTATTAGGTGTATTTTAAGTTTCCCTCTGAACAAAAATTCATTGGAAATTGTTCTAATGGACATAGGTAACCCGTTCCACATTTAGAACCTACTACTGACAAAGCTCGATCTCGGTTTTTTTTTCTTCTTCAATTTGGATCTGGGAACAACTAGCATTTTCTGGTTCGATGACCTTAACCATCTGTCAGATCTTTTAACAGTGATAAGATTGTAAATCAATATAATATGATACTGTATAATGATACATATTACATAAATTTTGCAGCACTTAGAGAAACTTGCTCTGGATCTGTAACGAACATTTAATTTTGTTTTATTCTGCTTTTTAAAAAGTTATTTTACCTTCTATCAATAACATTGTAACAATATTATATTATATTTCTCATACTTGTTACACTATTTACATTATTGTATACATTATTGTTCTATTGTTGATTTGATCATGTAGTCCACATTTTAAGTCACTTCATATAAAAGTGATTACAACTGTATATCTAAAGTAAATATAATTTTATAATGTTATGTACTTGCTTTTTGATTGCCTCTCAAATGTTCTTACAGTATATATCATAAGAAATAACTGGGAAAACCCTAAACTATTAAACTAAACTATAACCCTAAACTACTAATTCCCAAAGTCAAGCTAATCTTAACTGGATATTTCCAACTAGGTACAAAGATGTTGACAAACTGATAACAGCCTGTCATTTTCTTTCAGCATCTGGATTCTCAGTCTCAGATTAACAGGAGTGACGTTACTGAAATATCTGACGACTGAGAGAATATAAAGTACAGGAGAAGAAACGAACAGGTACTTCATTACACCCTCATTCTTTGTAACTTTGACATTAGAGCTCATTCTTTAAATATTTTTATCTTAGTTGCATTATAAATGTGTGTCATTCGTTAACTGACCTGTTGAGAAAAGATATAGTCTTTAGTAGGCTATTAGAACACAGGATCCAAAGGAATCGGTTGAGTCTTGCGTTGATAACATGATGTTATTTTTCTCTCTGGTGTTTCAGTAATGCCTATTAATATGTGCATAAAACATCATGTTCCAACCAGTTTATCCATATGTGTATTACTTGTGTGGGTCTTACATAATTAATGTTCCTTACATACAGTAGTATAAGCTGGTTTGTGACCAATGATCATTGGGAGTGATCAATGACTCGTCAGTGATTCGCTGATTCATCATGACCCTTTACTTATATTTCATGTGAAACAGGTACATGTGTTTGAGTTTCAGTTACGTACAGATATTTTGTTGTTGTTGTACAAAACAGCTTGTTATGATGCTTGTTATTACTGAAAGAAAAATGTTAATGTATTTTCTCTTTCAATAATTAACCGTGGTTTAATTATAGTAGCTAAACATGTCTTAACTTGTTTTTCTAGTAAGTTATTTTGGCAGATTAATTGCCATTTGTATAACCTGTGTTTACTACAAATACAGTGGTTACTGGTTAAAACAACAATGGTTATAATTAGTGAAATCAAGATTAATTTGTGGTTATCAAGGTATAACTGCAATACCCTATTTTATTTTAGTAAAACCGTGGTTTATGTTCATAAGTGACTGGTTTATAGTGTAAAATGATTTAGAGCTGTTGTAGTCTCTTTGAAGTCACTTTGAAGTCTCACTCGTACACAGAAAAAAAGTATATTTACGCTTCATAAATAATGTGATTAGAAGCTACTGCATTTAGTTTGAAACCTGCTTTATGACCATTAAAGAAGTATGTTTGGTGTAGAATGAATGTGTCCAGCATTACAAAGTTTAATTAAAATTCTGTCAACGATTACTCAATCTCTACTTCAGTGGTTCCCAAAGTGGGGGTCGCAGGACAATGACGGGTTCGCATGGTGATTTACAAAAGTCAAATATAATTATTAAACTATTAGAATTTCCATATTTTAACTATAACCCACAGAAGATAAAAACAGTCGTTTTTAATAGTAAAAATCAACAACATGCAAATGAAAAGCCATCAGCCTTTAAATTATTCTTTTTTTTATACAATTGGGGTGTTTACATACGATTAACAATCCAACAGTAGCGCCTGTTGCAGCAGATTGATTTTATGGCACCAGGTTCAACTTTCTGACACCTTTATGGCAATCAAATACATTAAAAATAAATACAGGCCACAACTGAACATTGAGAATGATCTCTGATTGGCGGTCTCCAAAATTTAACCACACTTGTGCTGAAAACATTGTGTCCACCAGGCTCATTAGCTGAGGTTAATATTAAACTAAACAAATTAATAAATTACTATAAAAATGATATGGTTGTTAGACAGTTGCACTTTTTTGTGATATGCTTGTGTTTATATAGGCCTATTGTTGTGTGTGCAACGTTTGTATATTTATAACCACCTCTGAGGAATTTGGGGGTCGCGAGTCACCGGCATTATTATTTTAGGGGTCGCGGGCAGAAAAGTTTGAGAACCCCAGCTCTACTTGTTTCAAACCTGTTAGAGTTTCTTTCAGAAATGAAGATATACTGGAGACTGAGAGAAAAAAATAATAATAAAACAAAACATTTTTTTCCAACATTCTTCAGAATATCTTCTTTTTTTTGTTCGACAGAAGAAATTCAAGAAAGACTTAAGTGTGAGCAAATGATGAGGAAATGTTCATTTTAGGGTAAACAATCCCTTTGAAGGATGTGTTTTCAGTACTAAAGAGACAGTCCACCAAAAGAAATAAAATAAAAATACAATTCTGTCAGAATTAGCTCACCCTCATCATCTCATGACAAAGTTATTTCATCGGCTGAACACAAAAGATGATATTTTTAAATGATGATAATTGTGTTTTTGTCTGCTGTATTTTTAATGTGTTCATGTGTATGTTTGGTGCAGTGTCAGTGCCATGACCCCACGTGAGCAGCTCAGGAAGATCACAGCACTGGGCGAGCAGGGTGCCCTTGATGAGAAGCACTGGTACAGACTGGTCAATGGCATGTCTGCTGGAGGTGAGAGCTCATCACAGTCTATTAAACACTTTAACCACAGCTGAAGAAATGAAGAAGCAGTGCTGCTTCTATTACTGACGCCTTCATTTGTTCTCCTGTGTGTGAAGCAGAGTTGCGGCAGAGGCAGGAGCTCATGATGAGGAACCAGATGGCCATGGCTCCACAGATCCTGGCTCAGGGGCAGCAGAGACTGCAGGGTGTGCCCACACAGTTCGATCCCCGCTTCATGGAAAGGTCTGTTACAATCAGATGTGCTGAGACATTAAAAGAGAATCTGTAATACCACAAATGTTTTCTTAATTAATCCAGAGCCATTTTTATTTTATGTTGATGCATGTTTCATAAAAAAATACAAAAAGTAGTACTTGCTTTTAATATTTTAACCATGACATGAATATCTTTTACAATCTTTTTTGATTGTACTCTTTAGTAAGTATTGATTAACAATAACTTTATTTAGGTACCCTGTAAACTCAAATACATTGTCAATTATGCAATATATATTTATATAAAGTCAAGTCTGAAATTAATAACACCTCTGGCAAATTCTGTCTTAAAGTTACTTTAAGAAATGTTTTTACTTATAGAGTTTTTTCCTCAATGATCAGGGTTCATACACATCATTCATTCATTCATTTTCTTTTCGGCTTAGTCCCTTTATTAATCCGGGGTCGCCACAGCGGAATGAACCGCCAACTTATCCGGCATTTGTTTTACGCAGCGGATGCCCTTCCAGCCACAACCCATCTCTGGGAAACACATTCATACATTCTCATTCACACACATACACTATGGACAATTTAGCTTACCCAATTCACCTGTACCGCATGTCTTTGGACTGTGGGGGAAACCGGAGCACCCGGAGGAAACCCACGCAACCACGGGGAGAACATGCAAACTCCACACAGAAATGCCAACTGGCCCTACCAGGACCTACCCCAACCGGGGATCGAACCAGCGACCTTCTTGCTGTGAGGCGAACGTGCTACTCACGCGCCACCGTGGCGCCCCTCATACACATCTTTACAATTAAAATTCAATGACTTTTCCATGACTTTTCCAGGACTTTCAAGTAAACTTTCATGACCTAATGTTTCATGTATAATGTCTACGTATACATGGTAACTTATAAGAAAAATAACTAATAAGAAAAAGGATATCATAAAACATGCAACATTTAGTTTAAATGAATCTTTATATCTATGTAAATTGATTTAGATAATGCTCACACAGCACTAATAATGTGAGAGCATGTGTTTGGCCCTGGACAGATAAGAAGTGAAGACAACTAACCTATATTTAAGTATACAGATATCTGTTTAACTAATTTCCATGACTTTTTTAAAATAATTTGGGTTTTTCCAAAACTTTTCGAGCCCTGGAAAATGCTATGTCAATATTCCATGACTTTTCCAGTTTTTTCATGACCGTATGAACCCTGAATGAGGGCTCTTGTACATCGTCTTATGTTTTGGGAGATGCCTGCGTCATTTCTGGTAAAAAAAATTTGCTGGTTGAATAAAAGTAACTTTAAAACAGAATTTGCCAGGGGAGAATTTAAAATAGAATTAGAATTAAAGAAAGTATGAAAATCATAAAATACAATCAGGAAGAATTATTTAAAATAGTAATTGCTCGATTTCATTCAAAAACACTGTTGACTGGATTAGAAGCTACTGCATTGCAACACAGGCTCATTGTGGAAACGCACCCCCGTTTACATTTCTGGAGAGTGCGAATTAAGTAGCTAGAGCTACGTATTGCTGCATTTCGTCTTTAAAACAAACGCTACGGGGCGCCACTGACGTCTTTTCGCGCTACCAGCTTACCTCCCTATGAACAGATTTTCTGCCGTTACCAGTTTGCCCAGTAGCTCGCCGCGAAGTCAGAGGACTTGAGATGCAGAGAGTAGTTGAGCATGACAACTGAGTTTGAGTCTGGCGAGGAATGGTTCCAGAAAGCTGGTAAGACAAAAAGCAAAAGCCAAAAAATAAAAGTAAATAACAGGGTGAGAACGTGGTAAGATCTGAAAACGTGGTAAAAACCAGGCGGCCGTGAGAGCTTTTTCTGGATTGCTTTTGAAAACACTGTCGTTTGGGTCTAGGGAAATGGGTTGGTGGATCAATCAGTGCTTTTGAGAACACTATCGGTTGGGTTTAGGGAAGGGGGTGGGTGGGGTTTTTCGGTTGGTCAGTCTGTTCACAGCGGCCTCTGGTGGATTTATGCGAGAACAGCAGGTGTGAATGGCACTCCTGAGAGAAACTGAGAAATTTGAGATCTGAAAAAGCGTACACAGTGGCCTCTGGTGGATTTGTTAAAACAAAAACTGCAAAAAAAACGTACCTCCTGGCTCCTGCGAGTTGTGCACGGCGCTTTATACTCGATTTGTTTTTTGAAAAATTATCCCGAACATTTTTTGGTATATATTTATCTTTAATATATATATATACATTGATATTTAGCATATTGTTATATTGTTATGTACATAAACTTCTGTAATTTTTTAATATATCTCACTGTGTATTTTTCTTGTTTATATTTATGGTTCTTTCTATAGTGCCAATCTCAGAGAGCTGAAACACACTGTCAGTGAAGATCTACTTTGTTATAATTTATTCATAAATGAATGTTTTTGAATGTTTCAGGGAACTGGTGCCGCCTGCTGACATGGTATCAGCTGATGCTAGACAGATCCACATGGGTGCCCACCTCGGCCAACAGCTGCCCCCAAACTCCAACGTTATTCAAGGCAGAGGATATCCCGGCACAGGTTAGAACTGAATTACACACAGGCTTATAACAGAAAACACTCGCAGAGGAAAAACCATCTAACTGTTTTAATTTATCCATTTTTAGGTTACAACTTCCTTCCAACTGAAACCATGGAGACAGTTGCCAGGCGACAAGAGTTAATTCACAAACAGAACATAGCCAGGTACATTTCAATCTAATTGTTTCCAACACAGATTATTAATTTGCTTTTTTTTTTTTGCTTTTATTTGTTGTCTTTATTTGTTCAAAACCCTTCTTTAACTTTTGCCCATTTTTATATATTTTTTTATTTTTTCATTATTTAAACAAATCAGAACAGAAAACTATTTCAAGTGAGAACATAAAAACAAAAAGAGAGATATAATATAAGTACCAAGATTATCGGACACAATCTTATATACATTCATAGGTATTTATGTTGGATTGGATCTTGCCATATAGGTTCTGTTAAAGGGCCTGTGAAGTGCTTTGAAATGAGCATTTTTATTCAGTGTTTGATGTAATCTCAACCGAAACACAAAGAGACGAAGGGACATGGTTTGATTGGTCATGAGAAACTGTAGTATGAGGTGACGTGAATATAACTGTTGATTCATTTAGGCGGAAGTGACAAACTACAAGCTTTACATGGTTATATCAGTTTTATATCTTCTGAATGCAATTTTTATCACTGTTTTAGGGCACAACAGCTTATAGATACCTTAAAACCTAACAATACTGATACTAACATCTGAAAAACTTTATTTTAACTTTATGAGACCTTTAAGGTTTACCTATCAAAGATCGAAAATCTCTTGAGGGGGCATTCCACTTTCCCCAGTATTAAGACATTTGATAGGATTGTCTTTAGGAAAGGGTCAGTACTTCCTTATCATACAGCTTTTTTTTTTACAATATCATGCTATTCATCTACAGACGGGGGATCTTCCTTGAGCAATTTCTTTGTAATGGGCTTTTTACTCATTGTCAGCAGGGTATTAAGGAGATGTGTATTATTTTGGAGTATTTTTGAAGAATAAATTCGCAGCTATATAGTTCTAAAGATACATTCCAGATTCAATTAATAATTAGCTTTTGATAATTTGCTTTGTAGGATGGAGATGAACGCTATCCTGCACCAAAAAGAATTGGAAAACGCCCACCAAAAGGGTCTTATTAGTATTGAGAATCCCATGATGTACCAGGGCATCCAACCCAATCCAATGGCCTTCAGGGGCCGCCAGAGACTCCCGGACGGTCACGATGTGTTCGTCCACCGCACTGCTCTCGAAGACCTGCACGCCAACAGTCTCCTCATGTCAAGCCCTTATCCACCCATAAGCACATTGCAAAGGGAGCGAGGCCGCAGGACAGGCCGGAGGACCACCAATCACAAGAGCTCAGACAATAACATCACTCTCCCTAAGGGCCAATCTGAAGAGAAGAACATCGAGCAGAGTCCAGGAGCAGCTTCAGGAGAGGAGAAAGAAGCGGAGGGAAAAGGAAGTGACGCCACCAACAGCAAACCACACCAAACCAAAGCCGAATCAGATCTGTCTTCCGGTGGAAGTAGGAAAGGTTTTAAGGAAGGAGAGCCTGGGATTCGCAAGGCGTGCATTAGCGGGCAGGAGGGATGCGCAGAAGTCAGCAACTGCAATGCAAGCACCAGTGATAAAGACATATCCAACCCATGCTCAGCTTTCCAGGACAAGTTTCTGTACCCGTCTGCAACTGGTCCACTCACAGGAATGCCCTACATGCTCCCTGTGCCAGGAAACGGACTTCTGCCACTTGGTGTGTTTGTTAGTTTCACTTTCTGGTTGTTTTTAATGTTGTTTTGCTATTAATTGTATACTAATCTGCCATGCTAAGGCAAAGTGCAGTCTCTATGTAGACACTGAAACTGAAGGTAAATGCCTTTAATGTTTTTACAGTAGTTTCATTTTGCTTTGACAGTATTTTTAACACAAAATTGAACCAGGAGACAGCACAGACGTCACAAAGCCTATTTCAGGTTCAACTCAGTTTTGAGATATGCACTTTGCCTTTGCATGGCAGTATTGTGTGATACAGCTATGGGAAAAATCAGAGAGCACTTGAAAATGCTCGTTTCTCTGGATTTAATGTATTGATTAGGTTTGGGTGTGAGTAAAATGTTAATATTTGTTATAAGCGGTTAATATTTGGAAGCGGTGTTAGTAAGACCAGCAGGGGGCGCTTAACCTGCAGTCTGTGTGAGTCCTGATGCCCCGGTAAAAGCGAAGGGGACGCTATACTGTCAGTGGGCGCCGTCTTTCAGATGAGATGATAAACTGATGTCCTGACTCCCATGGCACTTCTCATAAAGAGTAGGGGTGTAACCCCAATGTCCTGGCCAAATTCCCTCTCGGCCCTTAACCATCATGGCCTCCCCATCATCCCTATCAACTATCACTGTCTCTCCACTCCCCCTACAGCTGGTGTGAGGTGAGCGCACTGGCACCGTTGTCCTGTGGCTGCTGTCGCATCATCCAAGTGAATGCTGCACACTGGTGGTAGTGTGGAGAGACCCCACTCATGATTGTGAAGTGCTTTCGCTGTATGGCCATACATGACAAATGCGCTATAAATACACATTAAATTACATATTCTATAAAAGTCTAATAATATTTCTTCAAAATTCAAATATAAATTTGGAGTTTTTATTACAAAAGAAAATGATGGTTATTCCAGCAAATATTGATTTCAAAATGAAAAACATTTATACTGTGTTGTCTAAAATAAATATGAAAAATGCTCTAATCCAGTGGTTCTCAAGCTTTTTTCACCAAGTACCACCTCAGAAAAAAATTGTCCCCAAATACCACCAAAATAACCGGTGTTGAAGTACAGTAGTAGGCCTAATTAAGTAGCTACAGCACTGCACAGTTAAAAAACGAGGCAGATTAATTCTTCTAAGAATATTTATTATTGTCAGCCACTCAAATAAAAGGTTTAGCCTATTAAAATCAATTTACTGATCACATCGGTGTTATCATCAAAGGGTTAAAAGGTTGTTAATTTTTTTACTTTAATTGTTCAGAGATTCCTTCGCGTACCACTAGAAGGAAGTTTGTGTACCACCAGGGGTTTGTGTACCACAGTTTGAGAACCACTGCTCTAATCAAATTCACATGTTAGAATTGTTATCTGTAGTTTATAGAACAAAAACATTATTGCTGAAGTTACGCTGTACGTTGTGAACACTGAGAAAATGATAATTATTGAAGTTCAAGTCAAAATTATTCGCCCTCATGTGTTTTTTTTTTCTTTTCAAATATTTCCCAAAATGATGTTTAACAGAGCAAGGAATTTTTCACAGTATGTCCTATAATATTTGTTCCTCTGGAAAAAGTCTTATTTGTTTTATTTTGTCTGGAATATAAGTAGTTTTTAATAACCATTTTAAGGTCAATATTATAATATTAGCCCTTTAAGAAGTACTTTTTCTGTTGTCTAGAGAACAAACCACTGTTTCACAATGACTTACCTAATTAAACTAACTTGCCTCATTGACCTAGATAAGCCTTTAAATTGCACATTAAGCCGAATACGAGCATCAAAGATTAAAATAAAACAGTTATTAGGAATTTTGTCCTAAAAAAAAAAACTATAAAAAATTATCTTCGTTAAACAGAGGGCTAAAAATTCTGACTTCAGTTGTATATATTTTTGATGCATTTGTGAGTTCATAACTGGCTGTGTAAAAATCAGTATATCCCTGCAACTAATCAAATCGTTCAGTTTTTGCTGTTTCTGCAAATATTATTCCTGGCTTTACACATCAAGTATCTACTGTAGCACTTTAATAATATTTAAAGCTTTTTAAAGAACTTAACTTTTTACCTGTTTAGTAGTGTCAATTAAAAGCCAATTTGTACTCATGTTTAAAATCTTACAATTATTACAGTATAATATGTGCTGTCTATAATTTGTTGTTTATGTTTTGTTATCAACTAGGACCTCCTAATATGTTTCTCAATGGAGAAGAGATGTCTTCTTCAGAAGATGTTCGCAAGTGGACAGTTGATGATGTCTACAGCTTTATCAGTGAAATACCAAGCTGTGCCGAATATGCACAGGTAACACAAATCTAAAATGACAACATGAAATTATAACTTCATAGATTTTTTCAGTCTTTTTCATCATCTTTGTGTCATCCATGCCAGACCTTCAAAGAGCACATGATTGATGGAGAGACGTTGCCTCTTCTTACAGAGGATCATCTCCTGGATACACTTGGGCTAAAGCTCGGACCTGCACTGAAGATACGCTCACAGGTATTCACAACGTTTCCATGCTAATCTTTTCATAAATGTCAGTTACTGTTTCCAAGTCCAAGCCTTTACTCGTCCAATCAGAGAAAACTTTCCCAATAGCTGTCAATGAGATTTGTGTAGCCATATCACACTTTAAAGTGAATCTTTTTCAAAAGCACAGTGCACACTACTGTACATCCCAGACACCATTGATTTAACAGTTTAGAAAAAGGAGCACAGAAAAACTGAAGCTGTGGCTCATTTCAGAGGCTGCATCCTCAGAAGGATGCAGACTTCAAAGGTGAGTCCTTTGAAGTCCACACAGGCCAATCCGAGCGTTTTGAAATGAGACAATATAGCCTATAGAGGACAGAATCAGAACAAAGCAACCTTAACAGCTGCCGTTAATAAGCGGTAATGAAATTTGTAATTACTTTTTTTTTTCAAAGTGATTTTAAAACTTATTTTAAGCGATCTGAAGACAAAGCAAGGTTTACAAAAGCTGTAAATATATTTCCTTTGATCTATACATGTACACATAAAAATGTAAACTGTCTACAAATCACTATTTAGTAAGAAATGTCATACTCTTTGTTTTTTAACTTGTGTTTACATATTCAAGTCAAATAAACCTAATTCACACATTTAAACTGGAGTTTTCTTTCAAAAACATCCTGCCGTTTTCAGCGCCGTGAAGGATCCAGTGGTCCTTCATTACCTGGGAAACGAAGGACGCATTTTAAGGCTGCATTTGAAGAAGCCTTCGATTTATTATTTTTTTAAATGAGGCACACTTCAAATTTCAGCCTCTGAAATGAGACACAGCTTGAATGTTTAGATTTTCCCTCATCAGTGTGGAGTTTTCATCCATGTTTGATCAGTGGATAACATTTGAACAAGTAAATGGTAAATTTTTCAAGACAGTATTGCTAAGCAGAAGATTTTTATTGTGTGAGTGTGTATGTGGTGTAAAAATACTTTTATTAGCTGGTAGATCAGAATTGACCAGAAGGACAACCTTTGCACCCTAAATGTGTAAAGCCCTTAAGAAAATATGAAAATATAAAATTACATTTTTTTAATGTTGGGGTGATTTTAGAAAAAGTCACCACATTTTGAGATTAGAAAATGTTGTTTAGGTTTTTTTCTGCTGTTAAAATGGTACCTGGGTCATTTTGACCTGTAAGTCAACAGGAGGGTTAACTAAAATATAACCAGGGTCAGTTGTTAAAATTAAATGAAAGGGATCAATTCACCCAAAACTAAAAAGTCTGTCATTTAAAACCCCTTCACTTGTCAAAAACTTGTTTGACTTTCTTTCTTCCATTGAACACAAAAGCTGAAAACCAGCAATCATTGACAACCATAGTTTTTGATTTTGGTTCTATGGATGTCAATGGATACAGTCTTCCTCAAAACATCTTCTTTTGTATGTCTTATTTAAAACACATAAAGGTTTGGAACCACTTGAAGGTGTGTAAATAGTGATTTTTTGTATTTTGAGTGAACTATCCCTTTAAGTAAGCATTACAATAAAATGAGCGCACATATCTGTATGACTCGTTATTTTAAGGGTTCTCTCTTTTCTCCAAATGGCCTTCAAAAAGCTTGAAAATGATTGAAGAATCAACTTAACCTCTTCTACTTTGTTTTCAGCTGTCCCGGCGGCTGGGTAACATGTTCTACAACATGATGAATTTGCCACTGCCCGTCTCTGGCCTTCAGCCTCCACCAGAGAAGAGTGTGGACCGATCATCAGACATCAGCTCTCCGCTCAACTGCAACAGCGTGGAGATGCTCAGCAGCCCCAGAGACACCGACGCTCTTAAAGCTGCAGAGCCTGTGAGTGAAGCTGACAACCCCTCGCCGAGCCAGATGAGCGAGACCACCTAAACTACTGGACATATACCTCAAGATCATCTGCTGACCCCTGCTGCATTACTATATACTGGATTATATTTATAATACATATTTTTTAAATATCCATCACAAATATAAGCTGTTATGCAATAGGGACGTGATGTGGACTACAAAAAGTTGATAGACTGTTAAATGCTGGACTTTTCTACATATGTATATTTTGTAATAAGTTAGTCAGCAATTAAAAATCTGCTTTTTTCCTTGACTTTATAGTCTTTTTTATTGTAAAAAAAATATTTTTGTTTTTACTTGAATTATTATCTAATGTCATGTGTGCTATGGAGGAAATAAAAATATTACTCATTTGTTTTTTTTGTTTGATTTCATTGTTTTTAAATAATTATGCAACATTTTACACTCTACGATTGCAATATATATGAGCAATGTCATGTAGCAGTGCGATATGGCTGTATATCGGCACTGGTGGTGGCTCGTGGCCAGTGATGATATACAGCCAAATCGCACTGCAACAAGTGTGATATTGCGTTTATACAACAGTTCAACGGCATAATCTACATATAAAAGAGAGAGATCAACTTAGAACGTCATCTTTGAATGTTCTGTAATGATTTGTTCAGCTGTAGTTTGATACTTAAGCTCAGAAAATGCTGTTTTACTTCACTAAGGACTTATTATGCGGTCTCTGTCACCATCTTGTGTCGGTACGTCAACCATGATTGCTCTGCTCAGTATGACAGGCTGACCGCCGACATGCTGAATCTCAGAAATTATTAATATTTAAAATAGGCACTATTCTTATCCATAAACTGCATGGCTGCATGCTAAACAGCTACATTCTCACTTTAAAAAAGCCTCAGAAGCACATTATGTTGTCCAACAGCTGCAATATTTGTCAAACTGTAGTGGGTTTATTCATATGCTGTCACTCTGTGTGGGCGGAGTAATACACAATGGTGAAGAGGCTGCAAGAGTGTTGTTATTACATTAATTAATATCAATTAATATCAATATTAATATCGCATGGCTCTCAGCCAATCAGATTCAAGAACCAGACAGAATATATATATATCGAACCAGCGACCTTCTTGCTGTGAGGCGAACGTGCTACTCACTGCGCCACCGTGGCGCCCCTATTCAGCTGATTATTTCTTCATTTTGTTTTTTGTAAAATTACAGCTTCTAAGTTCGGTTTGTTAAAGCCAAAAGTTTCTCACAGTACTGTTTTTGTAATAAGTGGAAAACAAATTACATTTGTCTCCTCTCCTTTTTGCCTGATCTAATCAGTGACTAAAAAACCGTACAGTGATCTGAACCTTGAGGTTTGGGATCCGTTACATCACTACTAAAAACTCAGAGACAATTGAGAAACAAGAGCAGCTTGGACAGAAGAAAAATGCATATTTACTGTACAAAAATTGTCAGCAAAAATAAATAAAAAGAAAAATAAAATAATCGTTCACAAATCCTAAATGTTCAATTAATTGAGATTTTGATTTTAGGCCAAATCGCCCAGC
>CAIGQQ010034181.1:3148269-3158668 GCA_903798035.1 Danio albolineatus | reverse complement strand
CACACACACACACACACACACACACACACACACACACACACACACACACTCACTATGGATGCAACAACACAAGTCTCCCTCACCTCATGTCTTTCTTGGCTTTATTTTGTGTGTTGGCATTGTCTGACGTCACACTTTGTTATTTGTTGTTGTGTAAAGGTGATCAACGGTGAACTTTGGCGTTGGTTGAGTGTTCGCCACATGAGAATCAATGATTCTTGCTTTTGGATCATTTGGATGGACCAACTGATTTTGTCTTAGATGCCCAATGAGTGTTACAATCAGTCAGAATTATCGCTCACGTTTCTGTGTTGAACCCTGGGAGATCTTGCTGGTTTTTGTCTGATAAGAGTTATCATTTTGTGACCCTTAAGAGAACTCGTCGTTTCTCATGGAGAACTTAATCAATTTAAATAAATCTAAATGTATCTATCTACCGCTGACTTCACCGAGGCGGTTATTTCAAATCAATCGCGAGTCTGGTGAGGTCGCCTGCGTTCACAAGGGGAAACTACATCACATTCGTGCCAAAATGATGCAGGATATTGATGCTTTTTTATTCATGTGCGTTTAAAGTATGACCAAGTAGAGTTCAGATACATCATAGCCTCGCTTTCCCCACTGATCTGCGCTTTGAACTACATGTTGTGGTCCAAAAGAGCCCGTTCGTTCCGTAGTTTGTGTTTTATGAGGGCCGAGGTCCAGTACTGTCTCTCCGTAGGGTTTCGCGTACTCTTGGCTAGAGTGTTCTTTTACATTTGGCTGTTTCTTTGACTCATACTGAGGATTATATTTAAGATTCAAATACAAATGTATGGTTTATGTATGGATTCTATAAATCTACTGGGAGATTTTCACGCCAGCGGTTCTGGATGAACTGTAGTCTATTTTATAATGTCAGACGCACAGCTTTTTGTACCCATGAGTTGGTGGATGCAGATGTATGTGTGTGTGTGATGCATTGGTGCACAACAGGCTGCAAAGGTGATTTTGTTTTCATATATTTAAAAACAGAAGTGAGAAGTGTAGTTAAAGCATCCCTGATTCACGTTCATCTCAAGTTCAGCAGGAGCAAGGAAACCGCTTTGCGCTCGAGTGAACATCTCTCAATCTTCAAATGGTCTGAACCTTTAACCATGTCTGTAAGTAGATGATCTCGTCGGTTCCTGTAGAAACGCTGTGTTTTGTCCTCCGTCGTTGACTTTGAAGACCTGGACTGACTGGGCACGACACCATTCGTGGAACTAAAGACGTTTGTTTTTACTTTCTCTGGATCTTCGCTCACTTTGTTTTCTGTTTTATTGTCTTTACGGGAGATAAAGATGATGTATGTGCCAGATTTGTTTGGTTTTTTTTATTGGCGGGTGATTTCATTGGTTACCGGCGGTCTGTCATGTATAAAACTGTAGGTGCAGCATTTATAAAAACAAGATGAAATCCCATTATTCTGTTATTTTTATGTGGTCAGCATCTTCAACTAACTAACCGCCCGTGTTTGGATCAATGTTGAGGACTGTCGACTGTCTGCAATATCTGGAGAATAATTTGTGTCTGTCAGAAACTATATCTGTATCCTTTCATTGCAATAAAAATAGAAACACGAGTGATTTGTGCTGGTTTTGTTAAAAAAAAAAAAAAAGCTTAAACCCTGAGCTTTTAGATTTACATACATTTCATTTAAAGCCATAATTTACTTTTTCTAACTGATACTGCTCTTTTAATCGTAATTCATTTCTTCAGCATTTACTCCCACTCAAGTGGTTACCTTTTTTCTGTTGAACACACAATGAGATACATTGAAGTAGGAGCATTGATGTCCATAATAGAAACAGAAAGTACTGTGAAGGTTGATGCCTGGCTTTTATTTTAAACATTTTTCAGTATATCTTTGTGTTCAACAGAAGAAACGCACAGGTTTGAACTAGTGAAGAAAGAGTAAACTATGTCAGAAGTATCATTTTGCGTAAGCTGATGCAAAGAGCCCTGATTTCAACTTAATGATACAACTTTGAGAGTTTATTAACTAAGCCCATTTCTGCCAGTTAAGGAACAAAAATAAGAAATCAAAATTGTGAGATTAAAAAGTTTATTATGAATTTGCAATTATGACAGTTGAAAATATGACTTGTAAATCAGACCAAGACAAAAGGTCAAATTTACGAGATGTCAAAATTACGAACAAAACAACAAGTCAAAGTTATGAGATGAATGTCAAATTTGAGTCAAATTGTCAAATTTTTTATTATGAATTGTAAAATCAGAGAAATGAGGGGGAAAAAATAAGTCAAATTATTAGTAAAGTTAGAACAAGACAAAAAAAAAAGTCAAAATTATGAGATAACCGTCAAACTTGTCCAAAAAAAAAAAAAATGATAGTCGAAATTATGATAAAGACAAAATTATATCGTCAAAATTATGACATTTAACTTAAAACTGAAAATTCAAATCTCTAAATTGTGACTGTGCTATAATGAGGCGATAAAGTCATTTTATGTAGGCTACAGTGGCGGTTTCCATAGTAATTACTATATCAAAATTATTATTAATATTAATAATCACACTTTTTGTAAATGGCAGAATTAGTTTGTCAACATCAGTGTTTAAAGCTCTCTAAAAAAAAAAAGTTTACAAATGACTTAAACGAAACCTGACGTCCAACATTTTTATTACTGAAATAATACAAACAAGAC
The DNA here is from genome assembly GCA_903798035.1 of Danio albolineatus. Classification (NCBI taxonomy): domain Eukaryota; kingdom Metazoa; phylum Chordata; class Actinopteri; order Cypriniformes; family Danionidae; genus Danio; species Danio albolineatus. Next base: position 3,155,978 of record CAIGQQ010034181.1, on the reverse strand, counting down.
AAATACATGTTAAAGGATCTCTTATTTACATCCAAAGGTAAACAGCGCACACACCATTCATTCAGCTTTATTAGGTTTCATGGCTGATATGACTTTGCAGGACTAGTACTATTTGATAAGAAATGCAAAATACGGCGCATTTGTAAAATTAATCAACTGGATTTGAACCAGACTTAAATAGTAAACTTGACGAATAGTGGTTTTAAAAATGCGCTACGTGCAGCAACATCCGGTTTGGCCACAGGGGGGCAGCAAAGCGCTTTCACAACAACTACTCCGTTTTGACAAGACTCCCGCCTGACAAAACATGTCGTGTTATTTTTCTTCCATTAAATGAGGAACTGCTGTCGTAACAGACCACACACACACGCAAGCTTTTTTTTTGTGCGTTTGTGGCTAAATTTAACCAACTGACATTCATATGAAAAATATTCATTACCTGCTACACCGTTCATTTCTAATCCACTAATCAATTTCCCAAACACCAATTTAGAAGTGATGAATCTGCTGGATCTACACAAAAGAATATGATGTTCAATAAACCCGACTTATTTAGTGTATTAGTTAAAACAGAATCATCTGCCTGTTCTAACACAAGGACAATTTCAGATGCACTTAACCAAACAGAAGGTCTTGATGATGAGCCACCCAGGTGAACCTCTGACTAGATAAAGCATCGTTTCTAAGGCAAAAGAAACTCCTGGAATGTGGACTGAACAGACTGCGAGCGTTTAATGGTGATGCTTCAGTTTTCGGTTTCGGAGGAGTCGCTGGCATCTGTTAGACGGGTTTGCTTCTTGCGGACGTTCCAGTGCAAACACTGAGCCAGACTGTCAAACCAGTCGTAAACCAGATCGTGACAGCAGATGGAGGGCACTGGGAAGCAGGAGGTCGTGATCTTAATGCTGTGGAAAGAAAAACAAACCGTGACAATGAAGAGACTCCACAGAGAGTTGGAACTCATTCACACTAAAGATGATGATGTATAATATAGCCCCTTTAAAAATAAATATGAGTATATCAAAATGATAATAGTTTAAAATCCAGTCGATAGGCGCATATGCAGCACCTCAAAATAGTCCCTAGCTGTACAGTGCTGCATAATAGCATTGAATGTTAGCGGATATTGGCTGAATGGATTAAAAAATGGTAAAACTCAATTGTTTAACTGTGGGGAAGCAGTAAAATGAGCTTAAATTTCAAAAAAGGTGAAGTGCTCCTTTAACACGAAAAAATGCAAACCGTATCCGAACTGTACAAAGGGGAAGTGATGATACCCACTGACACTGTTGATGCTCATTTCCATAACTGTAATACAGCTGTCATTGCATCACTGGATTATGGGAGAGGTAAATGCTGTTTGCTTATGGCCTTATAAAAAAAAAGAGAGAGTCACCTGTCCCCATGCTGGATCTCCTGCCTCTTTCTGCCATCGAACGAGACCCAGGCTGTGTTGCGAGCATCGGGTGATAGTGTAATCTGCAGAATAAATACAGGTGACTCATGTGAGAAGGATCTATTAAGAACTCGACTGAAATAGTTTATGTTTTAAACTGTAATATACAGTATATCTTTAGATTTTATATTAAACTTTATACTGTAATTTATATTTTATTTCCACTCTCACCATGAGCTCCACGCCGGCGGGCACCACGATGGGTCTAAAAGAGAGTGAGTGAGGGCAGATGGGGGTGACCATGATGGCAGGGACGTTGGGATGGATCATGGAGGCTCCGGCTGCAGCAGCGTACGCCGTGCTGCCCGTGGGAGTGGAAACTATTACACCTGCACAGAAACAAGCCACACATTTACATTTATTTTCATGTCAGCTGGACGCTCATGTCAAGGCAAATGAGAAACAACATGATGTATCGAGACATCAGTTTGTACTAGAAGAAATTAACAACAACAACAGTCAGGCTATAACGCAGCATGTATTTTTACACTTTTCTCAGCTGTATAATGCAATCTCAAAGCTACACTATCATTAAAAATCTGAACTCTCTAATGTTCAACAAGGCTGGATTTATACACAATATTATTATTACAAATTTAAATAAATGCTTTTAATTTCAGTATACATTTGAGGTGGATCAAAGTATTTCAAACTTGTTTATAAATTTAAGAAAACTTTGATTAAAGGTTTTGAAATTGTTTACTTTTTATAAGAAACAGATGTTACAAATATATATATTTTTAAATTTATGATTCAATTTTTTATTTTCTTCAATAATTTAACAGTACCATCAGTTTACAAATTTTAACATCCTTTTAACACCCCCTTTCCCCTCCCCTACCCAACAGCAGCAGTGACTGTAATTAGATGTTGCTATTATAAATCCAGTAGATAAATAATATAAACTCTAATCAAAAAACATCCATACAGAAAATATTATAAAAAAAAATTATAATAGGTTACAAAATTCAAATAACAATACAATAATAATGATACATAAATAAATCAAACAAGATAATTACTTTTACCATGCGTGTCACCACAGTGCACTTATTCATTCTCCAAAAATGCCAAAAAATTTCCCCATTTTCTCTGATAAACATCTAATTTATCAAGTAGTCTATCTGTATTTTTTTCATATGCTGCCACCTTCCCCAATTCCGAAACCCATTCTTGAAATGATGGTGGACCTGCTGACCGCCATCCCCTCATAATCATTTGTCTTCCAATCATAAATCATTTGAATCCACTCAGACATCTTTACAATGTTTTAATTATTTTTATTTATTGATTAATAAAAGGTTGAGCATTTTTCAAATCTTTTTTAAGAACAGAATATAGCCTTTAATAATAAAGAATAAAATAATAAACAGCGCAATAAGATCCCTATTATTTAGTAGCTTCTTTTTATAAATGCCATTTGCACCACAGGATGCAAGAAGAAAGCAAAAATGTAATTGTATTCTCCTTTTTTGGAATTTAGACGTAAACTCAAATCACCAAATAAAATGAATCAATCTGAGAACTAAATTGCAGCTACCTTTGTCATTTAGTTTTCTTTAATAATAACTTTTCTTTTGTTTTTTTAATAAAATGATATTTTTAGAACAAGCTTCCATAGGTTTGCGATAACGTTGACAAGATAAAAAGTGCTCTCGCAATCACTGTTTGAAGAAGGATTGTTTGACTGGGCCAGTCATTTTGAGCTCACCATCTCCTTGTACAGAAGTAATGAGGCGTCCATCTAGGTAAAGGTCAACATTAGACAGATATGACGAGGGTCCTCTGTCCACAACCACCTCATTAAGCACCTTTATAAAACACAGAACACTCATGTTTCATATACAATATGCCGAATGAACAAATACATCGAACAAACATGCATTTCTAAACATGTCTATACATAGACATTTACATTACTTTATATTATTGTTTATTTTAACTTGAGTCTTTACAATTTAATACATTTCAAAACCATTTATTTCAGTGCTGCAAAACCAGAGAGGGTTTAGAGGATACCAGAGGATATTTCTCATAAAATATTATAGGTAACATTTCAGAATAATGGTCCATTATTTTATATATTTACTAACATTAACTAAGTATGAATACTCTTTTAAATCATGAATTATTAATCATAATTCAACATTAATGGAGGCATTATAAAAATCCAAAGATGTGCTTGTTAACAAATTATGCACTGTGAGGTAACATGAACGATAATTAACTAAAATAACACACTAACATTAACAAAGTTGTTTTTATTTATTCATATAAAACCATTTAAATAAATGTATTACTAATTATAATCATATAATTAGTAAATACAAGATCTAGTGGACCATTATTTTAAAGTGTTACCATATAATATAAAATGACAGCATATAAAGTCCATTAGCTAGTTTCAAGACCTTTTCAGTTTGTTGTGACTGGAACAGATTATACCACTAGATCGTTTCCCAACGTACTGATTGGTGGATTATTACTGGAAGCTTAAATCTGCAAGTGTTTGCTTCAAACAATGTTGTTTGCCAAAATATGCAACAAATAAAAAGGCTGATATTGTGTTGTTCATTATGTACATTGTGAATACGGTGTTACCTGTAGCTGTAGAGTTATTTTGCCTGCCTCACTGTTTATGTGGTTGTGAGGAACTACTCCATTCTCCTGCGCGCTGAAGAGCTGCTCGTTTCTCTGGAACATGCCTTTCACCACTTTAACCTTTAGACGACTGCGCAGGATGATGGCAGCATTACCTACAAGAGCCAGACAAAAACGTAAAAAAATAAATTTAAAAAAAAACATTCCAACTATAACAACACAGAATAGACCTACAGAGTTTCAGATGTGTAAAACATACATAAACCATCACTCTACAGTGTGCGCACGCTTCTCTTCATTAAATGACTACTTTATTTGAAATTGCTACAATACATACACATACAAATTATTTTAGCAACATTGCAGCATTATTGTGTTCTATATTTTCTATTATAGTATTATATTATTCTACATTATGTTATATAGCACGTCAAGGTGTCGTGTGATTTAGACCTCCTTTTTGTGGTTTCAGAAAACTTGTACATCATCTACGTTTTATCTGTTTAGCACAGCTTCGATCATGGAAATTTCCATCCTCCAGCTGTTGATTTAGTTGAATGCAGGTCATTTTTGTCAATATTTGCGGAGTTAAATAACTTTAGAGTCACTTGGTGTTCTGGGTGAGTTTAGAAAAATCTGTGTCTGGGATAAATTAGTTCTTGGGGAACCAGATGGGGTTCTTGACAACCCAGTGTGAAATGCTTGGTCTGGTTAAAGGGCGATAGTTCACCCAAAAATAAAGAATCTGTTATTAAATACTCTTGGGTTGTTTCAATCCCCTGGGACCTTCTCTCATCTCTTACAAAAAAGCTTTAGATGAAATTCAAGAGCTCCATCATACAAAGCAACAGTCATGGGACACATAAAGTCCAGAAACTAAGCTAAAAACATTGTCAAAATGTTCCACGAGACTTCAGTGGTTTAACTGTAATCAGACGGAGCTCCAAGAACATTTTTGTGTGATAAAAACTGTGTTTATTTTTAACAAATGTCTTTGGTTCCTTTACTTTAAATGTGTCAAGACCGTCGCTGACTATGGAGGGTCAGACAGCTCTCGGATTTCATCTAACAGACCTTCATTTGTGTTTTAATATGAACAAAAGCCTCAGAGGGTTGAACATGACAACATGAGGGTAAGAAATTAGATTTTTGGATAAACTAATCCTTCAAGAGTAGGGAAGCAAAATTGTATCTGCGCTTCTTATTCTAAATCAAACACTGGCAGGTGATATCCAGTGAATATCAGAGGGATTCACTTGCATTGCAGAGGGATGGTTAACTTCAATCACTTTACCTTCAAACACTTTATCCACCTCAGTTTTAAAAGACTCAAACTTGAATGGAGTGAGAAATCCTAATGATCCCAGATGGAACGCCATGACGGGAGGAACGCTGCCCTTAAACAATTGAGACAAAACACCTGGGATGTTGAAAACACATTTGATGCTTAAATCGCTCTCTGAATAACTAGTTTTTGCATATCCAAATTTTCTCAGGAGCACAGCAAGCATAATCAGGAAAGCAGTTGAGAATGACCTAGCAAGAACAAACAAATAAGATGAGGTAAAAAAGTACCTGGAAAAGAGATGATGCATACAGAAGAGTGCCATCTCCACCCAAACAGATAATCAAATCGATGCAGTCCGAGATGTCATCATAACCTGTACAAGGTAAACACAAAGATGGATCGCTCATTTGCCTAATGCAGCCATACTTTTATTAGTTAATGATATGCCATTGTTATGCAAGTGCTACAGGTGAACCTTGCAAAAATTGACTTCCCAACACTATGAGGTTACAGTACCTTCCCTGAATGTGCACAGCTGATTGCAGATGGCTGAAAATGACTCATCGCTCATGAGAGAGCCGTCGTCCACAACTTTCTTCTCCACATAAACCATAAGATGTTTCTCCTGATGCAGAAATGATTTGGATAAAATTTGTTTAACCAAATTTAACAATTAATCTAATAACAAGGAAAAAAAAGGTACGTAAGCGCCAGTAAATCGACTAATCGTGTTGCTTCTGGTGTGGCTTATGAGTAACCAACCTCCACGAGGAACCTGCAAAGCTCTTTGAACGGCTCCAGAAGGGTCTCATCTCGAATCTTTCTGATGACCAGAACGTTTAGCGGTGGTTTGCTCCAGGTAAGCCGTTGGCTAGCTGGATCCTGAATGTGCCTGCGGGGAAAATCCACAGAGTAGGTAAACATTGTGAGTGTCACCACTGCACTGCAAAGAGTATAACTGAATGCACTTTGTCCCTTTTTTTTTTTTTTTACTCCTTGCACAACTTACAGTCCTAATCAAATGTAAGCACTGCAATGAGGACCTCTGCTTTTGATTTCTGACAATCTTAGGATTAGACCATTTTTCAATACTGATTAAAACTCTGAACTCAGGCCTGAAAAACATTGGACAAATCTGACATTACAATATCTCGTCTTTCTGATATAAACGCTTCAATATGAATATAATTTCTCAACATGACTTGAATAGCTCTATTTGGAAAGAATTCATTAGTTTAAATTGTTTGGGATAATACTGTAGGGGAGTTAATCGGCCATAAACATAATAAATTACAAGCATTTAAATATAGAGCATAGAAAAAAACTAAATAAACAGTGCTTTATGTTTTTTCAAGGAGTCTAACCATATTTAGGCACAGCAAATGAATTATCATTATACGATACGATATAGATGCTGAAATAATATATTGCTCAGACCTAGTCTAAATGGTTAAACATTTTGATAACAGCACAAATAAAATGCACATTTTTGTTTGCTGTACCAAAGAATGGCAAAGTGAGACAGCTAGGTTACAGAAACGCAAAATTAATGGAACTCTAAAATTGAATGTTACACACAATCGTCATCCACATCATACACAAACATATAACTAACCTAAACGGTACATAATATTTTAAGCCATAAAACCCCACATTACCCTCTGCATGTGGTTTGTCCTGGAGGGTGTAAAGCAGGCATAGTGTTTTAGAAAGGGGTGCTTTAGAAAGCTCCAGTAAAAGAGGTTATGACAAACACAGCAGTGCTTGAGTGTGCTCCCCTTCAGCTCCATCCAACAAACTCCACTCAACCAATCAGAACTCAGTAAGCGCTTCTCCCAATCCTTTGCTTGACTCATTGTTTAAACAGTAACAAATGTGATCTGACCCTTACCTAAAATGAGCTGGACTATGATTACTCACATGACTGAGGTTGGGTTGGGAAGAATGCACGCTTTGGGTCCAAAGTGGGTAGCAGGATATGGTCCATGTAGAAAGTGTCCTCGTCTGCAACAGCCAAGCACTCAAGTCACTCACATTTTTATTTAAATTTAGACTGATCTTAATCAAACGGCATGTTTTTTTACCTGCACCTATCCCATCTTTTCGGGCAACTTTCAGAAGTGTCCTCAGCTGATTCAGACGCTTCTGATCCTTGCTGCTCAGGCAACCAATGTACGCTTGCTCCTGACAGGTGTTCTGGACAGTCCAGCCTCCGAAGAGATCTCTTCACCTCTTTCCGTTTCTTTGGAAGTTTTCCTTGCCCGTCCTGCTGCCTCTGTGGTCTCTTAGAAGAGCCACCCTCCTCTGCCTTTCTGGAGGGCAGCCCGTCATCCATGCCTTTGGTTCTTATGGAAAATAAAATAT
>CAIGQQ010034181.1:3129653-3147869 GCA_903798035.1 Danio albolineatus | reverse complement strand
TATATATATATTTATTTATTTATTAAATATCGGATTAATCCTCAGAAAACATTATCTACTGTTTTTTATTTAGATTTTTGTTCTGTCGTTTTTAACTATGGTTTTAATTGGTTAATTATATTTTAACCAGAATATTTTATTCTTTCCTAATAGTGCTACTCAAGCCTTATGGTTTTGTTGTTTTCACATCACTTGTAAAGGAAGCCTAATACAGTGATTTCTTTTTCAAATATCTTGCAGCATTATTCTTTGGGGAACCCAAATGTGCTCTACTATGGCATGGCTAAAAAAATAATTATTGAAGGCTTACTTTAAAAGTGTTTGACAACTTTTTTCAGGTGATGTTAACACACAAAAACTGTATTCTCATACTTTTGTATCATGTTGATCAAAGCTGATATTTTTTATAAGGCTTTTGTGAACCAAAAAAACAAAATAATATTTTAAAAAGAGCTTGTATGTTAATGCACATTTCACAGCCAAAAATGTTCAACTTTCCTATTTTAACAGCATAGTATACATGCTTTTAGAATTTCATATTTGCTTAACAAATCAGGTGATTAAAGGCAACTAAGAATATGAAAATTGTGCATCGTGGAAAAAAAATATATATTAAACTGCTCATTTACAATGTGCACTACACCTAATGTTGATAAAACTATTCTGCGGACGTGTGCTAACGGTCCATGTTTTTATTTACCATTGTTGTTTAGAATAATAAGTCACACTATAACAGCTAGTAAAATACACATCTAAGTTAAGATGTTTGACAGAGGTAAAGGCAGTATTTCGGTAACTGCTATTTATTCTAACGCTAATACTAAAATTTCTCTACAAATAAAGACTTTGCAGGTCACCAAGATCAATAATCATGAGCACATCTGACACTGTCATGAAAACACAAAGTAGCATGATTTTAAAATCGACCAAAACTTCCGTGAGTTAGCCGCGCAGAAGGCTAACTAAACAGTTTCCCCTCCGCTTACCAAACGACAGGAAACGCCGCGGAACTTCCGTTGTGGACAGTCTTTGGAAAAGGTAAATTTATTGGACTACGACGAATTATCTTGAAACCAACCCTATTTCTGCGGAACCAGTCTTTATACGGCTTAGCTAGCTAATAGTGTGGGTTGCCGACAGTGACATCACGAGTGTCCTCGTGACACGCGCTACTGCGCAGCTGCAGAATCTCAGTAGAACCCTATGGTAGAAACAGATGAAATGAGCGTGTTGTGAACTGACTACACCATGCTCGTTTTTCGGACTTTATTGATTTTACTGTCCTTTCTGTGGTTTAATTACATTCATCCAGTTTTCCCTTTCTAGCCTCTATAATATTTTTCTCATATTATTCTCAAGAATCGTCTAAAGATCCATCTATAACACTTTCCTTTCATCTAACCTATCTTTAACCATATCATTTTCTAATCTGAGTTCTAATGTTCATTCATTCATTCATTTTCTTTTCAGCTTAGTCCCTTTATTAATCCAGGGTCGCCACAGCGGAATGAACCGCCAACTTATCCAGCATTTATTTTACGCAGCGGATGCCCTTCCAGCTGCAACCCATCATCCGTACACATTCATTAACACTTATAAACTCATAGCCAATTTATCCTTTACCACATGTCTTTGGACTTGTGGGGGAAACCTGAGCACCCGGAGGAAACCTAAGCAACCACAGGGAGAACATGCAAACTCCACACAGAAATGCCAACTGACCCAGCCGAGACTTGAACCAGGGACCTTTTTGTTGTGAGTGCCACTCACTACGCCACCGTGGCTCCCAGTTCTATTATTTTCATGTAGAAATTATTTAACAATAACATCTATTTTATTTGTCATACAGTATATTAACTTTACATATTCCACAATATTTTAAGGCCCTTCTGTCTAACAATTTCTTTATATATAATTTTGAGCTTGGCATAACTAGAAAGACATATAATTGGAATGATGCTATTTTAAATCAATATTCTTTTGGCTTTTTAGATGTTTAAGAACCCTGAAAATGTAACTTTATCAAATTAACTAATTAGCTTTCATAGTCAATTTTATTTTAACATTACGTAGCCTACATAAAACCTGCGTATGTGTAGCCTATGGACCACAAACTTCTCGAAATGCCAGTTTATTCTTAAGTGCTGAAAATTTATAAAGTTTACTCCTACTTTCGAACTAAAGTTAAAAAAAATAAAACAAAAAGAGACAAATTTCCTAAAGGGCACTAATGATGAAAATCATCTTTTGTAAGCTGTTTGGTCAGAACTGTGTGTATATTGTGTGTCCACGGTCATATTGGAGTGACAGAAACCCAACAAGTCTCTTTTTTAAAACAACTTCTAAATAGGACCCAATTTCCAGTTATGTTGAGGTCCATTGCAACGTGACGTAGGAGGGTGGTTTTCCCCGCCCACTGAATTGATTGACAGGTGCCATGTTTTTATAGTAACCTGTATACACAAGTCCACTGAACATTTTTTGCAAATAAACTGGGATTAACAAAACAATTGTAAAAACAATCATGGCCGCCATTCTGAAGTGTCATTCTAAACCAAAATAAAGGATGAAGAATGAAGGATTTCGAAGGGTACAACTATTGAACATTTCAGGCACCTGTGTTCCTTTGCACAGGGAAGTTGATTGCTGTTTCACACTGTGTTCCATTCAGAAGGGCTCTCCCTATGCCCTAATCCATTTGAAGCTATCATTCTGGAGGTTAAACTTTTTGAAAGGATTAGGGCATAGGGATTAGCACTACAGAATGGAACGCAATGTTAACCTCTGCTCATTAATCAGTATAGAGTTGGGATTAGATGTATGGTTGGGTTAGGTTAATCAAGCAATGAATTATTTGAGGAGCTGCTTAATTTGTCAGGGAGCTGGTTCATCTGGAGAGCCTGAAGTAAGAGACCTCATATCATCACATGCAGTACACTGGTTTAACGTGTATAAATAAGACATGGTGAAAAATGAGTTAATGTTTCATTGCTAATGTGTATATCATTATTTATGCTCTTAAAATTGCTCATTGTCAAATGTGTGTTGAGTGTAAACCACTTTTAGGAATTTGACCATTTGATGTGAAGTATTCTGAAAATACTCTTCAGTAAGGAAATCTATGCATGACTGATCCATGCCATGATCATCCAAAATCCTGTTTGTGCTACAGCACATTGTTGTGAATGAATCTAAGACTGACCCTACACTTCAGTCCCTTAAATTATGACAGATGTATAACTTTTAAGTGCGGCAAAGAACATTTTTTCTGAAGTCAGTTTTCTTGTAATTGTCAGAGGCTTGATAAATACGGGCCCTCATCTCTCCATGACATCAGATCCCAAGAAATACCAGGCACTTCCACGAAGCCAGAACACAAGAACTGTCACTCAACAAAACAAAAAACCTTCTAATCTGAGGAGAGGATCTCAGAAAAGGCCATCTGCTCAGCTGCCCCTATCACCTATCCTTGAACCTCCTCCTTCCCTCTAGGCTATATGTTTTGAAAGGAGGCTTTGGTGTTCTTGGATCTTAAAGTTATTGCATTGTACTGTACTATAGACACCATCATATTTTCCCATCTATAAATCGATACGTTTTATCTTTTCATGTTTAGTATCATTTTCAATGTCTCTGTGTGAGTGAAAACAGGCTCTGATCTCAGTTCCACATGAGCAGAACAAAAATAAAAAAGTTCCACAGTTATGTGGAAAACTCCCAAGTAAGATCTTTATCAAGAGTAAGGATTTTTACCACAGGGGTTAGATTTTAGGCCGATTCATACAAATATACTCTGAAGCATTTATGTCTTATTATTTTGAATTGTTTACAGTGATTTAGGTAATTAAGGAGAAGGAGCATTTGAGAAATACTCGAGGAAGCATCTAGTTCATCCCGCACAGTCTCAGTTTTCTTTCACAAAGTATTTTTTTACTCATGTAAGTTCAGGCTATCAAACAGGCTCTTAATCAGACAGTAACAATCATGCAGAAAGTTCAAGACAGACAACAGCGTTAGCGTTTTCATGTACTTTGTATGCATAAAAACAGGATTGCCCACATTGCATTGCATGGAAGACAAGAAGGTACCAAAAAAGAAGACATCCAAGAACACAGTGGATGTCATCAGTGCTACAGTATCCAGATATGATGTTGGACTACAAGTTTTAATGATGATTGTGCAAGATTGTGACAGGTGGCGTTAAGCGTTGACTCATGTGAGAGCCTATGCTGCTAAATTGCATGGAGATATGGCCAGGAAGAACAAGTAGCAGTTCAGGTTTACCGTGTGATTGTACATTTTTGGCCTCAAAATAGAGGGTTGGTTTTGAATGAGTTTTAACATATTAACTTCTGCAACATTATTCTGGGTTAGACCTCACAAACCCAAACTAGACCAATCCTAAAACCAACAAACCCAAACTAAGCCTTATAACACTGCATTTTTAAGCCAAAATCACCTGGTGTTTTGAAGTTAAAATTATATTTGTGTTACATGATTTATAATTATTTACACTTTATGTTGTATATTAAAGTAGTTTGAAATTGTCTATTAATGCTAAGCATCTTTCATTTTTACATTAATGATACATTTTCTTTTACATGGGCAGCGCAGTGCCTCAATGGTTAGCACTGTCGCCTGACAGCAAGAAGGTCACTGCTTTGAGTCCCAGTTGGGCCAGGTGATCTTTCTATGTGTAGTTTACATTCATTTACACTCATTGCGATTCTGGTTTCCCCCACAGTCCAAAGACATACGAAACAGGTGAATTGGGTAAAACTAAATTGGCTGTAGTGTGTGTGTGTGTGTGCAAATGAGAAAGTGTGTGGGTGTTTGTCAGTGTTGGATTGCAGCTGGAAGGGCATCTGTCACATTAAACATATGCAAGAGTAATCGGTTCATTCTACTGTGGCGAGCCCTGATAAATCAGGAACTTTACTGGCAGGTAGGGAGTGATTTTCTTTGACATTTTTTGTTTGTGATCCATTAAAAAAAATATTATATGTATTTAATCATGTACAATTATGTAGTGTAATTATATTGCAAACAGCTAATTGATTTGCACTGATTTCATATTTTCTTCTAGTTGATTTCTTAAACTGGGTGTCACAGTGACGCAGTGGGTAGCATGATTGCCTCACAGCAAGAAGATCGCTGGTTCGAGCCTCGGCTGGGTCAGTTGCCATTTCTGTGTGGAGTTTGCATGTTCTCCCCGTGTTCGTGTGGGTTTCCTTTGGGTGCTCCAGTTTCCCCCACAAGTCCAAAGACGTGGTACAGGTGAATTGGGTAAGCTAAATTGTCCGGAGTGTATGTGTGTGACTGAGTGTGTATGGATGTTTCCCAGTGATGGGTTGCAGCTGGAAGGGCATCCGCTGTGAAACATATGCTGTATAAATTGGCGGTTCAATACGCTGTGGCGACCCCAGGGACTAAGCCAAAAAAAAAAAGAGACATATTTGTAGATGCCATTATTGGGCCATTGGGTGGAACCCTTAGAGGTGAAATCAGTATAAGTCTATTGTGAATTGACTTTGATTCTTAAGCAAACAGACATGGCAAAAGTTCATTAATCTAACTGAATACGTCGTGTCACATGATGAACTGAACTAGCACAGGTGTGTAACTGGGGTAACTACACAAAAATAGACAAAACTTTTCCAGTGAATAAGCAAGGAACAAACAGATCAGTATACCACCTGCTTTTATTATACATAATCATTAATCTGGGTTCAGGGTCATATCACTATCAGCTGCACATCGCTCATCTATTATACTATCAGCACAATAAACCGTATGGCACAGCTATCATATTCAGTTGATACTTCCGTCTTGGAGCAAAGTTCTGCTTTTACAGTGAAAGCATACATAAATACCTGATATATTAATTTTACTTAAGCATGTCCTGCCCACCTACACATAACAAAGCCTCCTCAAAAACATTCAGAACAGTGTCAGTCTTCTTCCACAAAGCCACAATGTTTTACTTAAGTTCTGCTATAGTTTGGAAATAGGTTTTTAGGCTCAAGAGGGTGGGCTGGTTTTGATCAGGTTTCATCAACATGGTAACTTGCACTGCATTATTCTGGGTTAGAAATGCTAAACCCAAACTGGACCAATCAGCTTTGAGTAAAGTTAAACAGGCCTTCATATCTATCCCAGTACCAATGTATATTTTCCCTACAAATTAAAGCCTTTTGACACTGTTTTACAAAATGAAAACCTGTAACTGCTCACTTCCATGGCAGGAAAAATAAATATGAAAGTACTTTCAGTTGATGGGACAGTAGAGAGTATAGACAAGAAAGTGTGGCGAGAGGAGAAAGGTGAAGGATCGGCATAGCACCTCAAGGTGGTCGAACTCACCATGAACATGAGTGCCATTTGTCGACACACTAATCATTACACCATTGGCATAACCGTTGTTTTCTGTTTAACAGATTTATGAAACACATAAACATTTGAAACAAGTAAAACCAAGAATCCATCCACATATTTTTATGTGCATTTTGAAATATTGTATAAAAAATGCTTAATGGAAATGTTTAAGATGCACATATATTTTGAGAATGCACATAAAAAACTATGTGAAACAGCAGAGATGAGATGTCATTACTGGATGTCATTTACAACGTTGTAAAATATGTGAAATGTTGTTTTGGTCATTCTAAACCATTGATGCCCAAAGTAGGGCCCGTGGGCCAAAGTTGGCCCATGGTAACCTTTGATTTGGCCCGACATCCCATCTGAAAAATGAGGGAGAATAATGGGGAGGTGGTTGGGGCGAATGCCTTTGACAAAGATCGCCATTTCGAATTTAACGTAACCTTTTGTTTCTTTGTTTTATTGCTGAGCTACAAAAAAGCCACCTGAAATTAAATGATTCAGTAAAATGTAAATCAATCAGACTTTAAAAATGTAAATACTGCCATTTGACAGCTAGAGAACAATGCACAAGTCATCTGAGAGCAAATTAAGGTGAAGTCAGGAACAGCTCGACTAGTGTATTCAGCATTGTGTTATAAATGGTGCCAGTTTATCAGGAAGGGATGGTTTGGATGGAAACTGTTTATTTGCAAATGTTTTATGTAAGGCGGCATGGTGGCTCAGTGATTAGCACTGTCGCCTCACAGCGAGAAGGTCGCTGGTTCGAGACTCAGCTGGGCCAGCTGCCATTTCTATGTAGATGTTCATGTTCTCCCAGTGTTGGTTCCTCCAGGTCCTAAAGTTACCCCCACAGTCCAAAAACATGTGTAATTGAATTAGGTGAATTAGATGAGCTAAATTGGCGATAGTGTATGTGTGAATGAGAGTGTATGAGTACTGAGTTGTAGCTGAAAGGGCATTTGCTGCGTAGAACATATACTGGATAAATTGACAGTTCATTCCACTGTGGCGACCCCATATAAATGAAGGGACTAAGCCCATGGAAAATGAGTGAATGAATGTTTTATGCAATGTTCCAGTTTTATGCATAAATCTAATCTAAGAATATTCACTTTTGGATGAACTATCCCTTTGTCCCCATGTCATCATTTTCTCCCACACAACTTTTTTTTAAATTTCTTCTGCTGAACCCAAAATGCTGGTAACCAAATGGTTTATGGAAACTGTTGATTGTCAGTTATTTTTTCCATACTAAGTTAATGGTTACAGTTTCCTTTTGTTTTGAACAGAATAATAAAAACTCATCTAGGTTTGCAACAAATGAGTAAAAAAAACAATTTTCGGGGCAACTGGAATTTTAATACCTGTCTGTTATTGAATTGCACCATGTGCTTTGTATTTGCAACACAAAATAGAGTAAAGAGTTAAGGCCCAAATAAAATGTAATCTGTAATCAGCTATTGTAGAACAAATAATTGGTAGATTTTCATCTTATGACAATAAAATCAAGGCCTAAATGGATCTTCAGCAGTCAGATGGTACAGCATTCACAATCCAAATCAGCCCCCTCATAAATTTCCCAGTTTATAGGTTGTTTTTATGAGGACAAGTACATTTTTACTAGTCAGAAGAATCACATAATTACGGTAATTAGATGACTTGCATGCACCTTTATTCCCAGCTCAACAAAATCACATGAATATCCACTTTGAACAAGCACATTCATGTTTACTACACCAATAACAAGACCTCAACGGCATCTTGCAAAATGTGAATTAACACAGTTTTTGCCAACGTACAACAAATGCACTGTTTCAACATTTCATAACTGTCTTTCTCAAAAAAGGGTGGGGACCACTTGTAGCGTCTGCTTAAGCCAGACATGATCCTAAGTGTGTTTGAACAAGGAAAAAGTATGTTTGATCAACACCCAGTTCTAAGGACATTCAATAAGCCCTGAAACACACCTTTAAACACAAATATGCAGCAATTGTTTGTTGTCACACAAATTACACCACAGATAACGCTCATTTTTGGAAGTTTTAAGAAATTAAATAAAGGTTTATGTATACTTCATTGTTCAGGTCATCAACATCCTAAGGAATTGCAGAGTACAAACAGACATTTAAAATGGTGTAGGTTTAAAAGATGGACATGATAAAACTTTGCTGAATGGTTTTAACGTGACCTTCACATAAAGAAATGTACAGCTCAGGGAAAAACAAACATAATACTTCATAGTTAGCGATTGTCTGAATTTGTCCTTTATATGCTAGTAACAGAAAGTGTTGTCAGTTGTGTTCATTTTTTGTTTTAAAAACTACTGATGAAGTGTGATAAATTACTAAATTATTATAAATAAATCATATTATTATCATCAAGAGCGTTTATTTTTCAGAAAATGACAATAGATCAATCAGAGGTGACTCTTCGCTCAGGGGGCCAAACACAAACCTGAATACAATGGAGAAACTGTAGAACTTAAACTGAAACTGAATATAGAAACTGCAATATTGGCCTTCCATGATTTACGGCCCTGCCTGTTGACAAGCAGCACCTCTGCGGTCAATATAAACCATTTCATGTTTCCAGGCCTTAAATAATGGGGGAATTCCTAAATGAAGTCTTAAAATAATAACGACTCTAGGATATATTGTCTAAGTGTACCGGCAAAATGTGATGAATGACAATAGTGCTAGTCAGCTAGACTCTCCTACACAGGTTTTTCTAGTATCCAGTTTCAGTTTTTATCACGACTTAAAGTTACATTAGTGTTGTGGAAGCAACATTAGAACCAAAAACTTTTGCCTAAGACATTATGCGTAATGCAAGACGTGAAATTACACTTAAACATAAGTGTAAATAAGTGAACGCATATGCCTCACCTGAACTAACAAACTCCCACTGGAACTCCCATTGATGTGTATGGGCTGGCCTGCGCCTCGGCGGGGTGTGTCCAGTGTGAGAGCAGAAACTCTTTCAGTGAGGAACTGCCATTCATTTTAACACAAGACTTTCAGGTGCTGTGATTTCTGCCCTGGATTATGCCTTACCATGGAAACCTCAGTGCCTTCACTCCTGCTGGTGCTCTGGCTTAAGAGTGTGCTGAACTGGGTGCTGGTTGTGGTGCTGAGGCACCACACGAGCCGGACTTTCTCTGGATTCTTCAGCATTTCTTTAACATTAATTGACAGCCTCTTGAGTTTTGTCCTCACAGCTATTTTCTACCTGGAAGACTTCAACATCTCAGGCTGGCACATCACCGAGAGCCACATTTGCCTGCTGGCTCAGATCGTATGCCTCATCTACGCAGTGATCAACTGGCCAGTTTTCCTCCTTGTAGGACTTGATAACTTCTGGACACTATCTTCAGGCTCAACAAACACACAGAAACTGAGTTACGTTGCAGGAGTGGCTCTGCTTTGGATTGCGGCGGCTCTGTATGTTTTCTGGACGCCCGGTGTTGTTGTATTATTAGGGGTTGATAATGAGAATCCCCAGTGTGAGATGTTTAGTAGCCCTCAGAGCTCTCAGGTCCTCGTGGCGTTGTTGATGACGACCACTTGCGTCA
This sequence comes from Danio albolineatus, assembly GCA_903798035.1. Taxonomy (NCBI): domain Eukaryota; kingdom Metazoa; phylum Chordata; class Actinopteri; order Cypriniformes; family Danionidae; genus Danio; species Danio albolineatus. The sequence continues at coordinate 3,137,914 of CAIGQQ010034181.1, read as the reverse complement.
TTCTGTACTCGTACGCACCGGTGGACAAATGCAGGGCTCGAGTGACTCTGCGCGCCCCCGAGCAGCGCTGTTTGCTTTGTTTACGGCGGGTTATGCAGACGTTCATGAGCACGTGGGCGCCGTTCCCGGTACTGTTGATCGTGTCTCCGCTGCTGCAGGTGGAGATGCACGCGCTCTTGCAGGTGAATGTCTTCTGGTTGTGTTTTCTCAACAGCTTCTGTGTCGCTTTGACTCTGTGCGGTCGCTCTTTCACGAAAAGCGACACCTTCACTGACGGCTTTAGTTCCTGGAGCGTTTGCTGCACATGCGGAGCTGACGAGCGGAGTTATTATGGACAACAAACTGGCGCCCTCGAACAAGCTAAAACACTCAATATCTGACAGTGTTTGCTCAGAATGAAGATTATCTCCTTGCTTGTTTGCGTTACAGTAATAAACGCCTTTGGGTTTGCAGATTATAGACGATTAGTGCAGGGCTGTTTGCAATGGTTTAGGAAATATGAAAATAAATAGGCTGAGAACAATAAGGGCAAATTCTGGACGGTATGTGGTCCAGGGGGCAACTGCAGGGGCCCACCTGCAAGAGTTAAGTGTTATAGTGTCTGCTATAGTTTATTTCTCCTTAATAGAACTGACTGCAATAACATTTTTTTAACTATATATATATAGTTATAGAGATATATATATCTGACGCTTGTGAAAGAATCTAATAAGCATTTTACCTTTAAAATGTCCATAGCTTCCCTTTGTTCTAGCATTTTTCTGAACAAAGTTCCCAATGTCTAAAATCACCATTGGATCGACGATATCAATGCTGAAAATATTAAGTTTGTAAAGCCTGTACTGATTCATTGTGGTAAAACAACTTGATTAAACAAGTCAAAGTGAAACTGTAATGGCATGATGGATGATTTTGTCATTAACAGAGAAACTGAAAAATGCACACTAAAAGAAAATAGGCTAAGCTACTGTTTTATCTTCTTACAGTTACAAAAGACATTACTCGTGAATATTTTACTTTTATTAAGGCTAACAGTGTTTCTATTTGTTTTGGCTGCTGATGGGAAGCAGTCTTTAACATAATTAATTTCACCTCAAATGTTAGGCCTATTCGTCCCTGTTTATTTTGTAGGTAACCGACAGACAAAAATAAATAAAAATTGAGATACAAATTATACCAAACGAAATGCATTCTAAAATGACAATCTTTCAATAAAATATATATGAAATTATGAAAATCTTGCCACATGCTTATGACAAATTGGCAAAACAAACAAAAAACAAGCAGGTCTAATAGGATATTTAAATAAAATAAAAGAAGCACTTTTAAAATTCAGCAGTTTCCCTTGTGAGAGAGCAAATTGGTGTGCGTTGATGCACAGTCTGTCACACACTTTTTATTAAAGACATGGTTAACGCTGGAACTACCAGAATTCTAACTAGAATGGCCATATCAGTCATTCTGACCATTCTCATATAAGACGTCCTGTAATATATTTAAAGCTTCTATTGAGAAATTAGAATTAAGCATTGAATGTCATTGTTTCCCAGTGATGGGTTGCGGCTGGAAGGGCATCCGCTGCGTAAAACAAATGCTGGATGGGTTGGCGGTTCATTCCGCTGTGGCAACCCCGGATTATTTAAGGGACTAAGCCGACAAGAAAATGAATGAATGAATGAATGTCATGACATTTTATGGAGTAAAACCCTAAAATGTTCTTTCTGGAAATAGCCTACAGCTTATAAAGAAGAAAAACAACCTTAATTTTTAAAAAGTTTTTTAAGGCACTGCCAGGAAGACACACGGGCCCAGGACAGGTTGCCATACACCTGCTGCAGCGCCGATAATGAGTGCCTCCAACTGACATGACCTAACAGTTGGGGGAAGCTAATACCTTAACATTTTCCTAGAGCGCTTTTTGACGGGGCCACAAATAACTAGATAGACCGGTAGAACTGCACCTGTGTAAACCACTCTGATTCCATCCGATGATGTGGCTAGTTAAAGTGTGCAGCCCGAGTGTTGCTGTTTGGTGTTGTTGACCAGACAGTTTGAGCCTACAGCCCTGCCTGTACGATGGCTAAAAGGCACAGCATTTGTGACAGTGCTGTAACAACCTTCACCAACAGCATAGAGCCTTCAAACTTTAAACAAAGGTGGCACAACATTGTTAGAAGGTCGATATATACGTTGAGGCAACGTTATGTGTTTAGTGGGTTGTCGTTGTGTTCAACACTGCTTGTCACAAGGGCTTGAAAGAAGAAAACGGGCTTAAATTCCATGTTACTCATCATAACGATATGTGAACAGACCCTTGTAGAGCGCAATAATCAGCATTCTTACTTGATTGTAACTGTTGCTATCGAAATTTAAATCAAAGAGCTTTATAATTCAACTGTTACTATAAAAATGCAATTATGACGAGTAACGCTGCACGGGTGCATTTAAAGCATAGAAACAGGCGCTGAGTGACAGGATCTAATGTCCTTAGATTATTCAGCCTGGGGGTGGCGCTCTAATGCTGATTTACAGAATTTAAAATAGTAGTTGACTGACTCAGAAGTAAACATTTGCTGTTCATTTAAACACTTTCAGACCAATCATGAAGTATGAGGATTTTAGCTGAAACTCTGGTTCTTGGTTCTTCATAGAATGCAAGGCAATGTCTACTCATAGACAACGCACTACTGAAGCAAAACAATGAATGCCCGTGGCTCGTTAAAACAATGAATTTGTGCCTGTTTATAAGGCCATGACAATGTCATGATCATTACAGGGCACCCATTTGTAAACTATTAAGAAATGAAAGGAAATTGTAGACCTAATTCTAATCAGGCGCATCTATTTTGAAATATATTCATGCTTTTTTATTTGCACACATTTACTTTACTTGAATGCCTGATTTGACCAAAATGCTCAATGTGATTACTTTTTTAAACAGCAGTTATTGTGTAATCATGATAGGGAGATGTAAAATGTGAAAAGAATAATGTTGGTCAAGCTATACAAGTGATTGTTAGCCAAAGAGGACAAATATTAAATATATTATTTAAGAATGTTTAGCTGTGCGCGTCGATGGATTTGCTCTTCAGTGTTTGGACTTTCAGCAGTGAAAATTAAAACCACACTGAACTGAACTAAACTGAAGTTCAAATCTGAAAACTGGACTGACACAGGTTGAATTTACTAGAACTTCTATTAATAATTATTCTATTATTTAACTACTTCTATTATTAATCTACATTGTAAAAGCGCTATAGGATTAAACATGAATTGAACTGAACTGTGGAGGAATTCCTGTTAACATTAAACTACTTGCACCCAGCAGGTTTGCACTTTAGGCTACTAAGAAAATTGACTATAAAATGAGGATCTGATTTCTGCTGAGCTCCTAACCAAACAATATAATTTCCGTGAATGCAAATAAACCGAAATCTTTGAAAGAAGCTCAGAGAGAGATTACAATTACTTCTGTATACATTCTTCCTATCGAAGCGGTTCGTTTGACTTCCTGGTAAGCTATTGCCCTTTAGGAATATTTACATTAAACAAGACACAAGAAGTACATTCTTAGACGACGTTAAAGGGATGAAAATGGTCAATATTTATACTCACCCTCACACTGTTTTTGTGCGACTCTCTTTTGCTGAACACAAAATAAGGTAAATATATAATCCTGTAAAACAGATCTTAAAATAAAAGGAACGGTTTATGCTTTTTCAGTCTACATCTCTCAGAATGAGATGCAATAGTTAGCTTTATAATTACAATTTGCAGTTAGGGTTTTTATTAAATGATTGGCAAATAAATGATGTTCAAAAGCATGATGCATCTACAAAATAACTAAGCAACACACAGCTACTCTTGCAAAGGCTCCAATGCCTTCAGACACAAAGAAGCTAAACCTCAACAGGACTCTGAAAAAGTGTCTGACATCATCAGTAAGTTATTTTTCCTAAAAAATATTTGGGAAATATTGTCATATTTTAAGATACTAAAAACAAAAATATACAAATATAATTGTATAATTACACTCAGGAATTTGCAAAACTATCTACTTTAAAAACGATATCAGGACTTGACGTTTAGCATTAAACTAAAATTGTCATTTACTTCTCAGAGTATTAGTTACTTGACAGATCAAACAAATATATATATGTATATGTATATATATATATATATATATATATATATATATATATATATATATAGAGAGAGAGAGAGAGAGAGAGAGAGAGAGAGAGAGAGAGAGAGAGAGAGAGAGAGAGAGAGAGAGAGAGAGAGAGAGAAATTTTAAATAAAATAAGTCTAAATAAATGGTATCCAAGTATTAATTATGGTCAGGCATTTATAAATCTTTAACAGTGTGTTATTTGGAGTCAAGTTTAATTTTTGCTTCATGAGTTATCAGTTTTGTTTAGCAGTTCATAGTCATCTCATTCATTCATTTTCTTTTAGACATAGTCCCTTTATTAATCTGGGGGTCACCACAGTGGAATGAACCTAACTATCCAGCATACGCTTTACAGATGCCCTTCCAGCTACAACCCATCAATGAAATATCCATAGACATACATACACTAGGGCCAATTTAGCTTACCCAGTTCACATGGGAGAACATAACTCCACACATAAATGCCAACTCACCCAGCCAAGGCTCGAACCAGCGACTTTCTTGCTGTGAGGCGATTGTGCTACCCACTGCACTACCGCGAGACCCTCAAGACACCGCAATTGTTTTTTTGAATATTTTTAATCGGTTCATATGAAAGAAAACTGAATTCAAATTTAAAATTAAAACATCAGGACAGAAATTTGCTGATCTTATTTGCTTATTATCAGTGGTTTGTGCACTGATGTTGTTCTCTAATATAGGTTGCACAATAATTAAACTGTCAAGGTGAGTTTAGTAAGACACAGTCAGAGATACAATAGAAAAAGTGTACATTCAGGTATCTTTCAAAATTCTTGAAAGATTCCATTAAAATCCCATGGATTTGTTCTATAAGTCTTATCAGACAATACTATTAGATTCCTTTAGAAAAAGTCCCAAAATATTATAGAAATTCGATATATAGAAATTCTAGTTGGAATTCTAGTTGGAATCTTTTAGGATTAGAAATTCTAGTTGGAATAGAAATTCTAGTTGGAGTCCTTTACAGAAATCCTATTGGAATCCTTTAGGATTTTTTTCACAAGGCTGTCTTAATTGTTTTACTATCTTGAAATACTCTTCACGATTCTAATGTTCAGTGTTGAGGTTTTAACAAAAACGTGTATTATTAGAATTATGCTTAAAGAAAGTTGAAACTTGTGGGAAAAAACACGTTTAAATCAAAGTTTTAGTCATGTTTGAGATTCATATGTTGCGACTCAGAATTGTATATAAAGTAGCCCTTTTAAAAAAGCCTGATTTTAGCTTTAATGCCAACAAAAATGCTGTGTTAGTCATGTTGACGTGCTCTTATGTATACAAAAACACACTCACACAACAGGTTTGACACTACAGAACTTTACTTGAATTGAATCCAAGTTCATTGTCTATACAATATATATATTTACAACGTCTGAAATTGGGGAAATAAACAATAAAACACTAGATACAACTGAGGTATTAGCTAAAAGCATGTACATGTATTTAACTCGTAAATATCAATCATGATAAACAGTTCGAGATGTGTCATCTGCTTTAGAAAACATCTTATATCACAACATGAGGTAGGAGAGCAATGTCTCATTTTCATGCAAGAGCAAAAAAAAACAACCTCTCATCACACTGTAGGATTGGCAACATATTATAATGCAATGATACACACAAACACTGCATTTTCAGATCTCAGAATCGCAACTTAAACGATCTCCGCTGTTTACAAAAGTCGTAAACAATGTTTCTATTACAGTGTCGAGTGTGTTCGCAAACAAAAAAAGCATCAGCATAATCATCTGATTTATATATTTTTTTTTCTTAGTTACATATTAGAAAAGGTGTGATCAAGATCATAGGGACACATGCTGTGCTGGCAGGTAGTTATTTGTACTCTACGTATGTTAACCAATATAGAAAAATGCTTCGTTTATAATAATTGCAATGTTCTTTTACCTATTTTTCAGTTCAAGGGAGCCACAGTATTGATCATCCCCTTGTAAAATGGGATATTTTCCTCTGTGCTGCAAAATACACGATAGCTTTGCTGGGAAATCTAGCAACTCTAGAATGCTTTAAGGTGTTTTTGCTGATCATATTTTAAACTAGACATATTTCACTCCTCTCGGATATGTACAGCGCTATCTGTATTCATTTGCATAACAAATGAACCGCCGAAAACAGGTTTAAAGAGTCTAAACTGTACTCCTATGGCCAAAATTCACTACATAGAAGATAAACAGCGCCCCCCTGTGTATAAAATGCAATTTACACGTTTCATAGAATCGTTACAAATGAAAAGGTATACTCTAGAAAGCTTCAGAAATACATTTTAATACCCAAAAAACTATCAAAAACAGCATTGAAACTGGCTGCTACAGAGGTAACTGTGGTGAAAACAAAAGAAACCTAATACTGATTGTACAGAAATTGTAGTCGACGCACTGCAGAAATGCATTATTACAGTGCTAAAACAAATGCTACAATCTCTAAACAGAACTACTCATGAAGTCAGAGCTATATATGTGTGTGTGTGTGTGTTTATATATATATATCGTTTAAAAAAGTTTCGCTCTTTTCATCTCATTTGCACTGACACACACAGTCTCTCGTATCAAAAGTCTTTTGTATTAGGCTCTTAAGCACATTGAGCGCTCCTTTAACATAAAGACTGCTCTTTTCAGACAATATGGAGGAGGATTGTTTCTTTGAAAGCTCGAGTACAAAAAAAAGTCTGTGTTTTAGCATAACAATATAGTAGCTAACAATACATGCATTATTTCACGCCCTTAATTTTAAATATCATTTGTATTTTTAAATATATTTATATATATTTTTCTTTATAATGGTTGAAATCCACCAAAATGACAACAGGCTGTCAGTCTCAGTGGGCTCCAATGAAATGGATGAAATGAGGCACTGGACAAGCGAACGTCGCTGTTCCCCTGTGGGATGGAGAGCAGGGGTTCAGAGCGCCATGCGGACCACCTGCTACACCACTTTACACACTTCAGCAACAGCCACTCTTCAGGCCAAAATAAAAGACTAAAAAATAAAAGGTTAAACAAAGCTTCTCTTTGCAAGCGTGATTTAAAAAAGCTTGAAAGATTATCCTTTATAAGAACTTCGTTAATATATTAATGACTACGGTATGTACAAAGTGTATAGAAATCTTTATTAGTTAATACATTAAATAATTTCTGAATAAAGTTCCAAAATGGCAAAAAAAAGCACTCATTTACAATATAGTCTTAATTTTTTTTATGGAGTCTTCTTCATTGCTGGATGTATTCACATAAGTCGGGGTTTTTTTTACTCTTTTTGCACTGTACATTTCGTCTCGTGGCTGATGAGCTGTGCACAGTGGAATGTTTGATGTGAGATATATGTACATCGTGAAGGAAAGAAGCCTGGATTTCTGCTCGGTGTTGTTTTTACGCACTCTCGCTGGACTGAAGAACTGCATCAGACGCAGCTGCCCCGTTCTGAGCCTCTTCAACCCCAGAGCGCGTTCATTCATTCCTCAGCGTCCCTCCTTTGGCCTCCTGACTGCCTCTGTTTCTCTCCATCAGACCTGTTTGTTCAGTCACCCAGAATAACGAACGAAGAGACGGGAGCTGCGCTAATCTATGCTGATGCATCCTAACGCTAGGAAGATGTCAAAAAATAAGGTCTGCTCTGCGTTTAGATAGGACGTTGTTCTGCAGTTATTTAGCAACTACAACCAATTAATTCCTTTGACGCAACGGTAGAAAGTGTGAACTGCAACATCCTGATAGCTCGTTTGCACAACTGCACATCTTCCTCACATGGGGCAGGTTTTCATAGTGTTACATTTCATCTATAAACCAAACTAGTGTCTATTTCCTTCATGCTACTAGTACCTATTATTTTGGGTTCTAGTATTTTTATTTAATTACAATAACATATCTACTACTGCTTACACCGTAGAGGCTTATAATTTTAATGTTTAGTTACTAGCAGCGTACTAGTATTTATTTACCACACATTAGTTCTTATTTATTAGATACTAGTACTTAGTGCTTATACTTTAAACATTAATATTATAGGCATCTAGATACTAGCAATATACTAGTATTTATTTATTACACATTAG
>CAIGQQ010034181.1:3092777-3129643 GCA_903798035.1 Danio albolineatus | reverse complement strand
TTATTTACAAGTGCTCATACTGTAGATGCTTATAATAATAATGTTTAGTTACTAGCAACATACTAGTATTTCTTTATTACACATTAGTTCTTATATATAGATACAAGTACTTAATACATTAGTTACTAGTAAAATAATTAACTGACTGTACATTTTGGATGTATCTGAACTGTGCCTAGTGCATATTTTCATGTACTTGTAGTTAGTACACCTTCCTATTATTAGATCATAGTACTTAATCCTTACATACCAGTATTTACTTAGTAGATATTGTTGTATTAATAGACACACTAGTTCTTATTTACTGACTACAAGCACTTACTGATTAGGTACTTGTACCAATAAAATGGATGCTAGATCTTACTTAAAATGTTATTAGCAAGATAAGTCAGTTTACTAGTAAAATGTTTACCTGAACTCCAATGTGTCCAAAAATACAGCCATAAAAGAGGAGTAACTTAAGAATATTCTGAATATATTGTATAATAAATAACTACTAGTATGTAATGAATGAGTATTAGCATCCAAGTTCCAGCATCTAAACGTATTAGTATCTAAAAACCAAGTACTAGTGTCTATTTAATAGTTACAAGTATCAAACGAATGAGTACTAGCATCTGATTAATAAGAACTAATGAATAGGCACAACTACATAAATAAACAAAAATAATAATGAAAAGCAGTAGCTAATGAATAATTACTAGCACTTAATGTAATGATACTAGTATGTAAAAATAGTTACTAGTAGCACGGGAAAGGATACAAGTGTTTCTTATAGATGAAATGTTAAAATAGCTCGTTATACATAGTGTTCTCCAGCAGAGGGCGAATGTGTGTGTTTGCTTTCGGCGTCTTGTAGGAATGAAGCGACCTGTTGTTTTAAAGCAGTCTGCGAAGGGTCAGCAGCGCAGACAGGAAACGCGTAATCAACACCAGACCCAAAAAGACAAACGGCAGGCTGGGAAAGAGAGCGCAGAGGAAAAGAGGAGGATTATGATCTTAAACCAGGGGGCCTCGTGAGGGACGCCTCTCTATAAAGTAAAACGACTCAATAATATTTTAAGAAGAAAAACAAAACACGTTCTCCCATTTTTCTGTATGAAATAACGACAGATTTAAAATAAAAAGTAAACATCCACATGGTTTTCTTGCTGCTGCAGGGCATTGGCGTATGTGCCGCTCGGCATCCTGGGATTCCGCGTGACAGGTAGTATTTTAGTGAGTGTCAGTGTCATTTCCTGTTGCAAATAGCGGGGACAGGAAAAAAGAAACACTCGAGCAACTCCACAGGAGGCAAGAAGTCCTAAAAAGAAAAAAAAAAATGCCTCCTGCGTCCCATCAGGCTCTCAGCACGACTATAAATTAGAACAAACATGTACATCCAAAAAACGTTAAACGATTGGTTGCAGGCCGGGCGACACGAAGAGTCTTTAAATTAAACACAAAGGTTTGAGTCTCGCTGCGACGGTGGTGCTGGGAGTGCTGCTCTTGCTCTGCAGAGCTGTTGTCTTGTGTTTGTGTAGGGCTCTGCGTGTTCCTGAAGTGTTGGGTTTATCCGGAGGTTACCTCAGGGGTTGGTGAACAGGGTGAATGCTGGGATTGGGGGCTGGCGGAGGGTGTCGGAGGCTGGGCGGGGCTGTTGATGCCTTTGGTGGCGGAGCGGCTCATCTGCTGCTGAAGCTGAGCGATCATCAGCTCCAACTTCTCTCTGGCCTCTCGCTCTCTGCACAGCTCCTCCTGCAGCTCCTGCCGCTCCGCCTCGGCTCGCTCAAGACGACAGCGCAGCTCACACAGCTGAACACACAGAGAGAGAGAGGGGTTAGAAATTACCTTACTTCAAACATAAACATCAGTGATTTCTGCACTTCATTATCTGAGAGACACTGCAGGCCAAAGCAGTTTGCTCATCATGTCAATTTTAGGCATTTTAACTGTTCATTAACCCATGTGTATTGTTCAGTTTGACTACACTTTTGTTATGTCGGTGGCTGTTTTTGACCCACTGACTTTTAATTATAACAACATTTTTTGATGCCAACGCTTCAAGGTTTCCCTGTTGGGAAGAGGTGTCATTTTCACTGTTGATCATCAGTTGGCAGCATTAACCCTTTAGTTATGCTCCTGCAAAAATCTTTCTGGCTTTTATATGGAATTCTATAGAGTATAATGACAAATTATAGTGTGTATGTATATATAAATACACTTACTATGCTCTGAGAGCTGAGCTGCCTATTTTGATTTTCTTAGACATATCAAGATAAGCGAGCAAAGGTCTCTCTTACGCACACTATACTCCATATAAAAGCCAGAAACTACATTTGATTTGCACTGCAACTGATGGTCAACAGTAAAAATGACAAATTGTACCTCTTCCCAACAGGGAAAACCAGTGAAGAATACACACTAATATGCAATAAAATAATGAAAGTCAATGGGACAGAAAAGGCCACTAACATGATGAAAGGATAGTAAATGTCCAGAGTGTCTCGTTGAGCATTTGAAAATGTGTCAAAATAAGATTTGTCATCAAAAATTATTTCATTAGCTGAAACACAGAAAAAGCTTTGGGCAAATGAATACTCAAAATAACCCCAGAGTACAGCAGTGCACACAGGGGTTAAATGTTGCGTATTTCATTTAATGTGTCAATTACAGCACATTTTATTTAAGGGTTATTTTCCCCTAAAAATGAGTATTTTTTCTCCTTCATGGAGACATCAATGTCCACTTTAGCAGCACTTGCATACCCCAAAATTACTATTTTGTAGGTTTTTAAGGAGGGAGTTGTTCATACAAAATTCGCCTGATCATATACAGCGTTTGTTTTCTGGCTGTTCATGATACTTTCAAAATTATGGAGTGAAAATATACCCAACATCGCCTCATTAACAACCTGACATTATAAGTCAGGTAAAAAAAAAAAAAAGAAGAAGAAGAAGAAAAAGAAGAAAAAAAAAGGACTTTTTTTGAAGTTGTAGTCAATTAATGCTTAGATTTTTGTGCTAGAAATGTATGCAAATAAGTGCATATTAGGTCTAGGTAATGCCTCATTTACATATTTAAACATAATATTTTCAAAAACCTGTCATTCCAAAATGTTTGCAATTTGAATGTAATATTTTTTCCTTCACTTTTGTCAATTGGTGAAGTCTTGTTCCTCTCTACTGTCGCCGCTGGCTTGCTTTGTTTTGGTTTGTGGAGCTGTGCATCGATGGATTTGCTCTTAAGTGTTTGAACTACAATGAACTGAACTAAACCAAAGTTCAACTCTGAAAACTGGACTGGCACAGTTTTAGTTCACAAGAACTTCTATGTTAAGCTGCTTTGACACAATCTACATTGTAAAAGCGCTATAGAAATAAAGATAAGTTGAATTGAATAATCAATCGAACAGGGAGGTATAGTGATAGCTATTAGTTTACCTGTACCTCTAGTGATCAAAACCTATGATCAAAACTAAATGTAATAGTAAAGACATACTCTGAAATAATATATCATTATCACATTTCCTTTAAAAACAAAACAACAATTCACAGGCCGGTGACTCTTATGCCTAAAGTACCCTTCACTTGTGTTTATGGTAATTATCATTCAGTACAGTCAGAGGGAGCATCGGTACACAACTATTATACTCTGAAAATGAATCTATAAAACTAATTACACTTGAGCTTTTATAAATCAGCCTAAAACACTAGGTTACAACTCATTTGAACTCGTCCACTCAACTGAATGATGAGCTCAGAGGCTAAAGAACGCAAGCAAGAAAAACCTTGAAAGCAAGAAATGAGCCAGCTGCCCTTGTGCATCAGGTTTGCTCGGAAAGACAGAATTAACTTTAAAAGTTTCGGAGCTGTTCATTCATTTACATCCGACACACACTTTGTGAACTTCAAGTCACTGCTTTCAGAAAATGTTTTGAGTGATTTCATATCTAATGCAGTGATGTCTAGCTTTTATTCTTATAATTTCTATTTAAATTGGGTCATTTTATATGCTCATACCTATTTTATTAATAATACTATATAACATTTTAATTCATGAGCGCCACGATGGCCTAGTGAGCAGCACGTTCGCCTCACAGCAAGAAGGTCGCTGGTTCGAGCCCCGGCTGGGTCAGTTGGCATTTCTGTGTGGAGTTTGCATGTTCTCCCCGTGGTTGCGTGGGTTTCCCCCACAAGTCCAAAGACATGTGGTACAAGTGAATTGGGTAGGCTAAAATTATCCGTAGTGTATGATTGGGAATGAGTGTGTATGGATGTTTCCCAGAGATGGGTTGCAGCTGGAAGGGCATCTGCTGCGTGAAACATAAGTTGGCGGTTCATTCCGCTGTGGCGACCCCAGATTAATAAAGGGACTAAGCTGACAAGAAAATGAACGAATGAATGAACATTTTAATTGTTTAAAATAAAATTCAGCTAGTTTCCAAGGCACTTCATGTAAACTACCAAATTGATTTCTAGCTGTAAATTCACAATTTCCCAACATTTTACTATCAATTACAACACTGATCTGATCATTTCTAACTATTAAAATCCAAATATTCAGTAACATTAACTGCATACCTCCTCGATCATTGGCGTTTACATGCGTTTACTATGCATTATTTATAAAACATAATATACAGTAATATCGAAGTAGCAGTGAATGCCACAGATACGCACACGGTCTGTGGTTCTTGAACACAATTCTGTAATAAACAACATAAATAGCATTAAGGTGATGGAGCTTTCTGTGTTGCGGCCCCAAGGCTCTGGAACAATCTTCCTCTAAACATTAGGATTTCTCCTTCTTTGGATGCTTTTTAATCTAATTTAAAGACTTTGAGTGACACATGCTTGTTGTTTTCTTATCGGCATTTTAGTATTACTTGTATACATATACATTTCCTTTTCTTATATTTTTAGATACCAGTTTTTGTTTTATTTATTTTTTCTCTTTATTATTATTTTATTTTATTGTAAAGCACTTTGGATCAACCTCGGTTGTGTAAAATTGTGCTCTATAATAAAGTTTGACTTGACGTGACATTAAAATATGCAAATGTTATTTAGTTTTTATTTATTTCCTATTGATCTGTGTGCTAATACCAGCAGTGGGAAATAGGCTACTAATAGGTGGTGTGATCCGATTTGATGAAGGTCAACTCATGATCACTAGATTACAACACATCACTTGTGTTGACAAGCGCAGATTCAGCATATTCAATAGGGCAAACCACTGACATATTGCTCTAACAATGTGTCTGCTGCTGTCTGTCAGCAAGGTGTGAACTGCCCTTTCTACTGTTTATTTATTTTAAAACATTTGTGAGCCACTTGACCTAATTGATGACTGAAACGCAGAAATCAGGCCCACTGTGCAAGTCATCCACGCTCTCCATCTCAGTGTGCATGCGTATCTCTCTACAAATAACTGAATCACTCCCACACAGATGAGCCGTGCTGATACATGCAGCGCATTCCACTGGGAGCAAGAACAATCCACACTGGGTATAGTTTTTAGTTGTTGTTGTTGCATCATGTAGGGATTGGGGCATGCTTAGATATGCATTTACCTGCGCATTGTACTGTGCCTCCTGCTCTTTAGGCTGGCAGGCGCAGCTCTGCTGTTTGAGCCGCTCGAGCCGGTGCTCCAGCTGCCTCTGCTCCTGCCGCACCTCCCCCAGTCTCTGAGCATGCTCAGTGTGCACCGCCTCCAGCTCGTTCTGCAGCTCCAGCTGCTCCGCAGACAACTCCCTGAGCCGGGCCGCCTCGCCCCCACGCACTGCCTCCAGCTCCTGCACACACAACATGACATGCGTCAAACTATCTATGCCAGAGCTTACGGGTCTGTAGTAGACACGTCCATACTCTACTGGAACATACTCCTTTACTCACGCTATAACAAGGCCTTTCACTTTCCACATGGCCAAAAAAAAGCTTTTTAGATACAGACAACTATGGCTCTGTTCCAACCTCTACAAACTGCCTATTTAGGCGAGTGTTTTAGACATGCATGTGTCTGACACGAAGGCAGGACCAAACATAGGGCAGAAAAATCACACTGCCTCGTACAGACCAAAATCTAGGGCAGAATCGCATGTATCTTTTTGAAGATAAGACAATCCCAGAAGCACTATGACGAGCTTAATGAGCATTTTCAACCAAAATGGCAGCAAGAATTGTTAATTATAAATATGCAAAAATGTATACATTTATATAAAGACAATTTACAGGTAAAAATTCATCATTTTTTGCTTTATTTGTGCTTATGAATCTCAGGGTTTTTACCATATTTAATTTCACAAGTCAAATTTTAAGCAGCAGAGGTGCTTGAGGGTATTTTCTTTTTCAAACCCAAATGTGTCAAGGTAATATATAAAACACTTGCATAAATAAAAAATGTATTAAAACTAAGACATTGAATTAATATCAGTTCATTAAGCCTTTTAAAGCATTCATCGGCTATTTAATTTTAAATAGCTCTTTAACTATTTAATAGTCTGAGCTTTCAACAGAAGCAAATAACTGTTAATAAAGATCTATCTTATATTTCTCTAATTGTGAGCAGGGAAAAATATGTACTATCAATAAAATAAAAATAGAAATAGAAATACTTTGAGTTGACAAATAACAATAAGACCTATATTATTATATGTATTATTCTTTTCCACTTTATTCCCGCAGTTCACAGAGTGAACATGTTTCCCTGACATTCGGTGTATCATGTTTAGCATATTTTTTCCTGGATACTACTACTGATCATTAGCTGAAAAAAATAAATTTAAGCTTTTTCTCTAAAAAAAAAAAAAAAGTATTTAAACTATTTTAAAATATATTTTACTATATACATCTTAAAATTAGGTTTATATCACCTTATTAGATGTGCTGTGCTTGAGTGTAATTAACCTAGAGTGTTAGCCAAGGAGTGAGTAGCAAGTCATGATGCTAACTTAGAAGGTAGCTGGCTATGTAGACAGCAGACAGCAAGGCAGCTCATTAGAACAGAGCCTGTGCGTCTCCAGAAGGGTGATTCATCTAATTGAACTTCCTCACCATCTCTAGCTGCAGCTGTTTCTGAAGCGTGGAATTGAGCTTCTCTTGCTGCCGCCGGTACATCTGCACGATCTCCAGCATGATCCTGTCCTTGTCATCCTCTGCGCCGCTGTCTTTGCCCGCCGTGGAAATGGGGGCGTGTTGCTTGCCACCCGGGCTGGTCTCCATGGCGACCAGTGGAGGAGGTTGGCGGCGCTCATGTGCTTCGCCAGTGTGGTGGGATTTGGCCTCCTCTGCAGTGGAGGAAGGAGATGCAGGAAGATCTGAGGGAAAAGGAAGAAAGAGTTAACCACACTCATGCGATCAAACACACGCACACACCTTATCTGTCATATGCTGACAGTCTGTGTGACTAATTCTCTGTGGGTGTCTCTCTTTGAAGGTCAGCATAGAGGGGAAGAGCTGAAAGTATGACACAGAAGCGTGCGGCATGTGGAGGGTGAAGAATTTCTCAATCTGAAGTATTTTTTAACGCTGTTACGCTCAACATACAAATCACCTGCACCAGGGAAACTGCAGCAGTCTAGCGTGTGTGTTTAGATGAGCAATACAGGAGTCCAGAGGGACTGTGGGGGAGAGAGAGAGAGAGTGTGTGTGTGTGCGAGATGCAGCTCATTTAAATATAGGACAGGCAGGCTGCAGGTCTGCCACTGCAGAGCCGAATAACAGTCTCGCTCTGCTGCTGGCCTCTACTGTGACTAAGACCTGTCTGTCACACTCACAGCAATGAGTCAGAGATGGAGAACCAGAAACGCCAGGATGGAGAACGTCAACGTGGAAGAAAGTGAAATGAGAGATTGGGGAGCCAGAATGGAGATTGGGTACAAAAAATATATATAATGAGTGGGAAAAAAGAGAGACGGATGAAGGAAGATTGAAAAAAAAATAGTGATCGTATAATGGAAATGTAGAAAAATAGTGAGTCAGACTGAAGGGGGAAAGAGGGGAGCCAGAATGGAGATTAGGTACAAAAAAAAGAGATATAAGTTGAGAAAAAAAGAGAGATGGGTGAAGGAAGACAGAAAAAAAAGAGTGATTGGACAGAATGGAAATGTAGAAGAAAGCGAAACACAAATGGGGAAAGAGGGGAGACAGAATAAAGATTGGGTACAAAAAAGAGAGATATAAGGAGTGGGAAAAAAGAGAGATGGGTGAAGGAATACAGAAAAAAATAAAGTGATTGGATAGAGAATAGAAATGTAGAAGAAAGTGAGCCAGACAGAAGGGGAAAGAGGGGAGCCAGAATGAAGATTGGGTACAAAAAGAGAGATAAAATGAGTGGGAGGAAAAGAGACGGATGAAGGAAGACAGAAAAACAGAATGATTGGATAGAGCATGGGAATACAGAAGACAGGGAGAAAAAATGGAAAGAGGGGAGCCAGAATGGAGATTGGGTACAAAAAAAGAGAGATATACTGAGACGGGGAAAAAAGAGAGATGGATGAAGGAAGAGAGAAATAGGGGTGCCTGGATTGAGAAATCTGAGACAGACTGAAGGGGGAAAGAGGGAAGCCAGAAAGGAAAGTGGGTACATAGAATAGAGACAGATTGAGGAAGTAAAAGAAGGGGGAAAGACAGAGAGAAAGATAAAGAAACAGAGACAGAAGGTATCTGGATAGAACACGGATACATGTAAAAAAAATGTGATGGAGAGGGGGAGAAAGGGGGATAGAGAATATTATGAGGAAGAAAGAGAGAAAGGGAAAAGCTTGGACTGAGAAAGAACAGAAAATTAGATAGATTGAGTCCTATAGGGAAAAAAACAAGACATGAGAGATGGAAGAGACAGGATAGAGAACAAGTGCAGATGGTGAAGGAAGAAAGAAAGAGACAGATGAAGCATAAAAAATGTGATAAAAGAAGAACAGAGACATACAGGAAGCCTGCATGGAGAGAGGGTACTGTATATGGACGAAGACTAGATGGATTAGGAGGGAAAGCTAGAGCCAGTATGGAAAACTGAGTATGTGGAAGAGAAAGAGACAGACTAAGGATGAGAGACGGAGGAAGAGAGATAAACAGATGTAGGAAGAGAGATGGAGGAACCTGGATGGAGAACAGGTACGTGGAAGAGAGATAAGGGATTTCCTGGACAGAGAACAGATATGTGGAAGAAAAGGAAATGATAGTCAGAGACAGGATAAAGGATGAGTGCATATATAAAAAAAGAAATTATGACTGTAGAAGAAAGGCAGTGGAAGAAAAAGAGTCGAGGAAGCAGAATGACAGAACAGATTGAGAGCAAAAGAGAGGAAAAAAACAGACAGATGAAGCTAAAAAGACTAAGGGAGCCTGAATGGAGAACGGGTATATAAAAGAAAGCGAGGAAAAATTGAGGATGGGAAAACAGAGGAAGAAAGCAAGGGAAAAGAGTAGGTAGGATGGAGATCAGGTACATTAACGAAAAGGAGAGAAGGACGAAAGATAGAGCAAAGAAAATATAGAAGAAGCGAGTGGTGGGCCGGTGGGGGTTGAACGAGTATTAAAAAGTGTACAAAAGGAAGAGCGAGGCACAGAAAAAAGGAAAAGAGAGAGATGGGCAGAAGGAGGACGAGAGGAAATGTGGCGTGTTGCGGTGGAGACTGGAGACCCTCCCCCAGCACTCTACTCTAGAGCGATCTGGCGCTCGCAGGGACGGCGGCCTCTTTTCTCTCTCTCTCTTCACTATAAAATGTGAGCTGTATAAATCATTAGCAAGACACTCTCAGCAGCTCCTCACGCTCTGAGACAGTCAACCACACGCATGTGCATAAACTTCTGACCTCTAACAGCCCATCACTCTTGCGCATGTATGCACATTCATTTACTAGTGTAAGTCAATGGTGAGCGTGCACTGACCTGTGGTGGGCTGGTTGTCATGGGTGAACGTCCTCCTGCTGTAGTGTTGTTTGAGCAGGGCTCCCAGAACCTCATGGCTCACCTCTCTCTCCTTCCGCAGGGACACGTTAGGGGCCACCATCTTATCGTACGTGTACAGGTAGTAACTGCAAACATTAAAATCCCTCAGACTGTTGCCCATGCAAAACTGAAAACTCCAGCAAGAACAGGAGGACTGTTGCTCTGAGCTTTTACATCTATAGCTGCACAAGTAATGATGCGCTACACAGCTAATCTCAACAATCAGATCAGACTGCAAATTAATGAACATATTTTTAAAGAACACAGAGGATATAGTTGAAGTGTGGCAATGTAATTTAATCACTTTAAGTGGTTTAGAGACTGATGAAATAAGAGAAATGGTAAATGACTAAAAAGAATCAGAATGCATGTTAACAAAAGATGAAATGTTAAACCGAATTCGGACCTTTTCAATGAGATCTTTGAAAACACATGCTAACAACTGGTCTTAAATGCATTTTTACACAGTCTGAGGATTGCCAGGGCAATGTGATTGGCTGCCAGGGTGTTCTGAATGAATTACAATCTACATTTCTAAAACATAAAACTCATGGTTTCCATGATACTCTCATCCCCAGATACTCTCTACAGCAGTGGTCCCTAACCTTTTTATCATTGCGGACCGGTGAACGCTCAAAAATTTTACCGGCAAGTGGTCCCAGGGTGGCAGGGGTTGGGGGTCGAGTGTTTTTGCGGTTATGAGGGATTTGGTTCTACGTAGATTGCTAGGCGACCATAAACCGTTTTCTCAAACGATTACAGGCTGACAACTGGATACAAGTATTATTTATAGAGAAAATTAAAAAGCACTACAGTGTTTGGGTGTTCGGGGTTTGTCTGAAGTAGTTAGTCAACCGAAATGTGCATATTCCATATAAAGTATGAAGCTGCTTGATAAGGTTTTATCACGCGAGTTGTGGTGCGCTTGCAGCATTCTGAAAGATGTTTTCACCTGGGTGCGCCTGGAAGGTGCGAAAGCGTCCTTCATTGGAAATAATGAACTTGCACGTAAAAAAACATGATATGTGAACCCCCCCTAAAGCTGCCGTCATTTGCGATCTCCAGCAGTTGATCTTCTTGGACAGACATGCTGAATTCACCTGATTTGTTGACATATGGGTTGCAGATTCTTTCATTGGCAGTTTATGGGTCCATCACTGGGCCTTTTACCCTTTGCAAAGAAACTTTCCAAGGACGTCTGTTTTTGCTAGCTTGTGGATTAAATTTTGGCACTCAAATGACTGAGATATATAACCGAGAGAATACAGTCTTTTTTTTTAAATAAACGATTTTTCAGAATAAAAAAGATCGTTCAGACTCAGATAATAAATAAAACTGATATAATTAATGATTTTTTGTGTAGCCCAGTACCAATTGATCCATAGAACCGTTACCGGTTTGCAACTAGGGGGTTGGGGACCACTGCTCTACAGGACATGAATGGAATTTTGCCCATTTTTTCATCTACACTCGTTTCTTTCTGCTGGATTCTGGATCTAGGCCAAAAGGGAACGCTAAGATAAAAAGGGCCATACCTTGGATGGATGATGGGAGCATGTCCTGGTTCCTCCTTGATGTCAGGAAACAGTCGACTGAACACCAGTGAAGACTGCGAGTTGCCCTGCAAACACACATACACACAAACAAGCACGTATCAATATTAATGAAGCACTTTAAGGCCGTTTGAATATGAAATGGACTGTTTGCGTTGCATTAAAATACATGTCTACACAAATCTGAACATGAATAATAAAGAAGTTCTTTAAGGTCTGATTACACACAGATTATCAAGCGCATTTGCACAGGAGCAACCGAACAGCAATAATTACACGCAAAACGTACAAACACACAGAGGGCAACTTGGTGAGGGGAGCGTGGACGCCTGGAGCAGAGTACACAAACAGAGCAGTATAAACATCCTGCTTTAATATCATGTATGCATGAGAAGAGCTAATCCATCAGTGGCCACAGAGCGGAGGCTGACAGGTAGAGCATTAATGAAGAGGATAAGAGGAAGGCAGCGTTTAGGGAAACCGCCCAGGTGGGTTTATGACGTTCTGACTGTTGATGTAAGGGTTGAGTGAAGTATACTTGCAAAAGGCTCTAGTAACACTTTCATTGACATAAATGTTTCAGACTGACCTACAAAGACTGCAACAATGTGAACTAAATGGTCACGATTTATAATGATAAATTACCAAGGATGCATTAAACTGATTAAAAGTAATGATTATTACATTTGTGATTGATCAAGTATCCCTTAGAGCTTCCAATATTAAGCATGTTCAATGTTTCTTGAGCACCAAATCAGCATATTAAAAGGATCATTCAACACTAATAAGAGTTTAATCTAGTACTTGCTTGTTTTCATTTACAACATACACAATACCAGTTTTTAAATTTTAATACTGTACAAAAACAAATAAGTCTGAATAAATGATTCAAAAACCTCCAACAAACCTTTTTAAAGTAATGCATGTTAATAATAAATGAGGTCTATGCAGTGGGCTGGGTGAAACAGAATTGACCCCGTTACACCTTGCACTGCACACTTGTGATTAGCTCACCCGAAATGTAAGGATAGTAAGGATGCAGGGTGACACCCAGATCGCTGTTGGAGCTCTGGTGTGTATGTGCAGTTAGATATTTCTGAATGAACGACTGAAAGGGAAAAACGAGAGGAAGGGGTGTGAATGAGGGTGTTGTCTAGGGCTGGGTGAGAAGGGTGAGGTTAGTTTTGAGGCCTGAGATGAGTATGAGTGAGCAAGATAGAAAGAGGCCATTTCCTGCATGTGATTCGATGAGGAAGAGGGTGTGTGAGGATGAACAAGGAGCCCATGTGTAAAACAGAGACAAGAGGAGATAGACCACTCAAATAACAGTTCGTCTGCTCCACTTGCTTAGCCCAATATGACAGCTATAAGAAAGCCCTGAGTGTCCAAACTTACAAAGGTGCATCCCAAATCATGTACTTATGCATGATTTTATGGTATAAATAGCGCAAGTAGTGCATTTACACTGAACATTCAAAAAAGAATGAGTGCACTTTAAATACCCAGATGATGCACTTATTCAGCCGATAACCAAATAAGTGTGGAATGTTGAACACTTCAGGGAACTATTTGGTAGTTTGGTCTTTTATTACACTAATTTGGCAACCATTAAAACATCAACTGTGAGACGGTTTGAATTTCCATTTAGTAAAATAAAAAACATACAGTTCCATTTGACATGACACTGTCGCCACTGGCTTGCTTGGTTTGGGACTTGTGGAGCTGCGCATTAATGGTTTTGCTCTTCAGTGTTTGGACTTTCAACAGTGAAATTTAAACCACACTGAACTGAACTAAACTGATCTTCAACTTAAACTGGACTGACACAGTTTCAATTTACTAGAACTTCTATGTTAAGCTGCTTTGACACGATCTACATAGTAAAAGAATTGAAGACTAGCCTCATACACCAGTCAAGAGCATAGTGTATAGTGTCATTTGAAAGGCAAATAAAGTCTGACATTTTGTAATGCACAATATATCAGCAGCCATATTAGTAAACAGCTGATAAATGCTATTTTTTATATTATTGTTAGTCCCAAAATTATCAGGAAATAAAATATGGTTTATTACACCCATTGATGAGTCGCAGTATGAATTTAGTCCAAACATACTAGACGTGTCGCAACGTTGTCATCATCAAATGACCTACTAGTGTCAATTGCTATGCTTCAACGCAATTCTCAAATCCTATCCTGTGGCCTCATTTAATAGTAAATAATATCTGTCTGTACAGTTCTGAATCATCAGTGCTTTTGCCAAGACGTTTATGAGTACAGAAATTCTTGTGTATATAAAACAGTAAGCGATTTCAAAAGCAGTTCTGCTGTTTGGTTTCAATGCAACACATTCACCAAAGCAGCGCATTAGGCACATTTTTGTCAGATCTCACCACTGATTAAACTGATTTTACATTTGTACGCGATGTTTTAAAGTGTGTGTGTGTGTGTGTGTGTGTGTGTATGTGGGGGGGTACTGCCAAGATGTGTCAAGTAACCTCACTTGCATTTAAAAAGGCTTTGGTGTCAAGTGACGCAGTACCTTAGATGGTAGCTTTTCCTCCAGGCCGCTATCAGACAGTTTGCTGTTGGGAGGGCAGGGTGCAGGGCTGGACTTCCTCCCGTGACCGTCGTCATCCACCACCTTCTGCGAGAGAACACACAAGCACATGCTTTATGAGCACAACCTCATTCACAAGAGTGTTTACAGTGCTGCAAGCGCATAGACATGCAATACATCTGATATCAGGGAGCACAAATCACCACACTCAATCTGTCCGTCACCTCCTCTGCTCAACGTGTTCACCAAACATGCTGCGAGGCATGTGCATATGGGTGTGTGTGAATCCAGGGCAAGCTGATGGTTATCAGACACAGACTGAGTCTAATAAAACTGACACAGAAGGAAAGAGACCTTACGCTCTTCTGACATAACAATCGTGCTCTTCTAATGATTCTTGTGCATTTCTAATGTTTACAATACAATACATCCTCTATTCAGCAGAAAGAAAGTGCAAACCACATCCTCTGCGTCCCTTCATCAGAGAGACACTAACAGTAGGGGCTGGGTGCATGCCAGAGGAGGAAGAAACATGTTTTATCTGGAGTAAATTACAACTTCCTGCAGACTATGGGATCTCCTGTTTCCTGCAGCCTGGAGAATGAATGGCAACGTCGCCGCTCAACATAAAGCAGCTGTGCGGCGCTGGGGTGACATGGCAACCCCACACCTCTGTGCCAAACGCAAGTAAATGTGCGTGTTGGAGATAGGGCTGCTTTTCTTGAGGGTAGAGGAGAACTGCAGCACGAGGGAGGGGTGGGCGGCTGCTGAGGGGGGCAGGAACAATGAGCACACTGCAGTGCTAAGCCCGTCTAACCTTGACAAGCACACACACACACACACGCATACTATGTCTAGCGGCCCATCTCTCCACACTTCACGGCCCAGCCAACACTCCCTCCTCACCGGTGACACATGCAATCACACAGTCTCCGATCTGTCTCCTTCACGTTTACAGTGAAGGGGTTCGCATCCCTCGAGAACCAAGTATGCAGTTCTAATGCTTTAAACTTGTTCGGTATGCTGTGTTTAGATAGGTAGCAGACCAGTATACATCATGCAAAAGATGGAATAAAATAGCAGAAAAAAAGCACGAATAGCTGTTGCAAATATTGTCATTTAAAATTTTTTATAATTATTTCAAATAAATTGATTATTAAATAAATAAATGTATATTAATTTAGAACTAAAATTAAAATAAACCTATAAATATTAAATGTTTTATTGAATTCAATATAATATCCACTTCAACATCACAATATGCATCTATAAAAGTGAAAATATGATATACAGTTATTTATAATTAAGTACTATATACACAAGTTTATATATACAAAGTAATACATACAAGTTAATAATTAAAAAAATAAAATACTATAGAAAACTATTTGCATTTAAAAATAATGAGAGTCAAATAGCATTTATTACGGTGAGTAAACAATAAGTTTATAAACATGGTATTTAATACACACACACACGCACACAGACACAGACAGACACAGAGTTAAGAATGCTATAAAAATCATATGACCTTATCTTTTAATTTAATTTCATATCTCATGATAGTTTTGCTATTTGAAACAAACACATTTAGCATCAATCTTGTAATTGTATCAAGTAAGTCATTACCTTATTTCAAAAGGCTAACATTTAATGCGTTTAATTGCATGACCAGTGCTTGAGCATCACTTGGAGTCTGTCAGTAATCATGACTAGGGCCAGACGGATTCTGCGGACATTTTTTGCTATTTCTGCGGAGTATTTTGTTAAAAATCTGCAGATTTATGCGGAATGATTTTGGGAGTATCATAACTAAAACCTTAATATATGAAATAAAAAGTACTACCTTTTAACTTGTATTTAATGTTTACAAAGCGAATCCAATTAGAGCAACTTAATTTGGTAAACAAAGCAAGTCTCTCATAGAAAATATCTACTAAATGACAGAAAATAGTACTTTACAAACTGTATAGTAAATAAATCGTATGAATATTTTCATATTAGTCTGTATTATAACTGAAATTAATTTGAAAAGTGAATAAATATAAATTTCCACTCATTTACACAAGTTAATAAACAGATGATGGGCTAAAAATCTGCGGAAATCTGCGGAATTCTGCACGCGCAGATTCCGTGTGGGCCTAGTCATGAATAGGGCCAGACGGAATCTGCGGACATTTTTTGCTATTTCTGCTGAGTATTTTGTTAAAAATCTGCGGATTTATGCGAAATGATTTTGGAAGTATCATAACTACAAATATTAAATTATATTATATTATTATATTATATTATAATAATAATACCTTTTTAACTTTTTTTTAATGTTTGCAATGTGAATCCAATTAGATCCACTTTATTTGGTGAACAAAGCAAGTCTCTCAGATAAAATCTCTACTAAAAGACAGAAAATAGTACCTTACAAACTGTATTGTAAATAAATCATATTAATAATTTCATATTAGTCAATATTATTACTGAAATTAATTGATGGGCTAAAAATCTGTAGAAATCTGTGCGTTCAGATTCCGTGTGGCCCTAGTCATGACTGCCTGTCTGATTTTTGTCAAAAAGGTTAGGGTGGTATAAAATATATATATATAGGACGATATTGAAAAAGATGCTAATTAAATAAATAGAGTTTTATTGTTTTCCAAACAGTCAAAATGTATTCAGGTATACATAAACTGAATATTCAATGGTGAAGTAATACTGCATAGTCCTCGTTTTATAAATAATCCACTAAAATTAAGTTTTTATAAATTTTTCAAAAGTTGCAAACGATTCTTATGCCTGAATGCTTTTAAAACCATCACACGGTCACAGGCCTTAAAAACACACTTGCAAAATTATTAATTATAATCCAGAATAAACATTGCGTATACTCGCGATGTGACTGTCGCGAATGTTCACATTGCGATATACTGTGCAGCCTAAGTACAAAATTTAATGGAGGTGACCACCTCGTAATTCTCTATGCAGGAAAAGTCCTGCTTAAGTTCAGTTAATAAAGTGTACTCCATAAGCATATCACAGGAAATATCTCATCTGTAATGCACACAATTGTACTAGAAAAGTATTTTTTTATAAAGTAGGTTTATTTTATTTTTTACACAAATTAACCCTGATTTATCCATTATACTGAAAACAGTAGGTCCAATCAAGCATATTGCATTGGGGGATACAGTTGGACACAGCACATTTTATTTGCAGTCATCCAGGGAATCTGTGCATACTGAGAATTTGCATATTATACTGTATGCGCTTCTATACTGCAGAAACAGCAAATGTAGTATGCCATTTTAAACACAGCCATAAAGACGCCACACACGCGCTTGATACCATAGCTTCTCATCTGCTGTACCACGTCAGACGCAGTACAGCCTTGATGCAAGACCTTCGGGCAAAACAAACACAAAAACAAGAGGATTTATCTAGTTGGCCTGCAGCACATGGTGCGAATAGTGCGAAAGCTGTGGGCACTGTTTACTAAGAGAGTTATTGCTCTGTTTTCCTCAAGGACATGAGAAAATTACACTAGAACAGGTGTCTCGTGCTCTCAGATGATCAAACATAAGAGACACCATATAAATCAACACACACACACTACGTATATGACGTGACGTGAAACATAAACACAGAGCCAAGAAAGTAGGAGGCAGTTCTAGAGCGCACAGAAGGCAGTTTTAATGTAGAGTACATTTTCTCAACGTTATTTGTTTGTTTAAGTCACTCAAGATCCAAAATCCTGTGTATCAGGTTATTATGAGTTTCTCTTTGCGCTCTTCAAGGGACGCAACACCTCAGCCATCTCTAAGCTCTTTTTAATTAGTGTGTTAAAGCCTCTCTCTCTCTCAGACACACACACACACAATCATACTCTGTATCGTTACGGACTTCTGCACCGATGACAAATGTAACTAACACCAATCCCTCATGACCCAAACACACATTCAGAACAACAACACACAAACACCCTGAGGACGCAAAGTCTGTTTGTCACAAGCATATGTGAGAAGCAAAACTGTGCGAAAGGGAAAACAGCCCACAAACATAACGGTGGGAGCTGGCATTCCTGCAGCTCACTCATTTGAAGCGTACCCCGGCATTCCTAACACATCAGCACACGCATGTTTGAACGCACAAACCCTTGCTCTTTGGTATCAGTTGCCTTTTTCTTCTCTATCTGGATGTATTTTCAAGTGAAATAGCTTCTCGAACACACAAAAAAATAAAAAATAAACAAATAAATAAATGTACAATGGGACTGGAGTTTTCTAACGGAGATAATTTGAATGGTTAAATGAATGGTTGCAAAGTCCCTTTAAGGCAAGTCATTTCACTCCGTGGCCATCTTTAAAACGCCTCACGGGCAGTATGCTCTGGCATTCTATCTGAATGTGGAAACATCAAATTCTCCAAAACTGTTTGCCATGCTCACAATTACATATTTGGAATTTACAATAACATTAAGTAAAAGCTGTCTTTCTAAACGTTCGAATCAAACAAAGTCAGGTTGGCAGAGCTAATGCTCATGCATGCTCGAAAGGAACGAGATCACGACACCAACCTCATTTATGGCCGTGCTACACAATATCATTCTCTAAATAATGATCGTCAGACTGCGCTGGTCTTCTAGAGTAATTCCCAAATTTGTAAAGATGGCGAATCTCCTCCTAAAATGACAGCAACTCTTTGTTTATAAGTTTGTGGGTGTTTGAGTAGTTGCTGCTGTCATGTGATGTACGTTTGACAGGACGAACTGTACCTCACGTTAGTTTCATACAGATAACAAAACCAAAAGACTTTTGTTTTCAAGTGTACTTGGTTCATTTAAAAGTACAGATTTCAGGCTTTATTTTAATATATTTCTCATGTCTGTGAAGCTATGTCTTGTTAGTGCTGTCAAACTAAATATCTTGTTCAAAAACATTTTTATTCTTGAACTCTCCGCCCTTTATTAGCAAAAACATTTAGAACTCAAGAAAAGCGGTTCGTCATTTCTCATTTCAGCCGATTTAAACAATTAAAAACAACATAAAACAGAAACATTTTGATGTTCTGATAGCGATTTCTATGTAGATTAATCACTTCCTACCCTCCATCTGAATTGGTCACGCAATCAAGGACATCACGTGAAAACAACCTATAATAGCACAGCTGAAAAAGTTATCATTGACGGGTTGCCCTGCCCTCACACCAGTAAACATGTCATCAGAAAAAAAGATGTCACTGAAGAGGAAAGGGAACTCCACAGAAAAATCATTTAAATAAATGAGGCAAAATTTCATGAGAGTTTCAGTTGTGATTTCATGGTGACTTCAAACCCTGATCAAAGTCATGTGCGTTCCCTCGAAATGGGCTCAATGAGGTCACTGACACACAAACACAAATTCCACTTTGGCTCTGACAATGAACAGCACAACAAGTAAACGCCTGACCACGTCGCTGTATTACTAACTGTGGAGATCCCCTGATGAATACAGCTACGACAAAAAAAACGACCGCGCATACACAGAGGCTGACAGGAAAGAGTCGTAAACACACGCAAGGTTCTTTGCAGTTCCCGCACGAGCACGTTTTATTAGCTACGCCTTTAGTGGGGAATTACGAGCCACACGGGCTGATGATGAATCTTATCTAGGCCAACCTCACTCCGTCGTACTATGTGATGACCTTTCAGAAAGCGTGCGCGTACCCTAGGAGTGCCATCTTAGGCATATCCGTCGTTTTTGATGTGTGCGCCAGTTTATAAAGACGTTTCATTTGCGAGACTGTTTGTCAAACTGAGTGAGTAGCTGTTTTATTATGAGCACGCACACACTGTTTAGCACAACTCGTGTGAAAGGCGGCACACGAGGGTGATTGTGTGTCCATCTGTTGTAGTTCTGGCAGAGGGGACGCATAAAGCAAAATGCAGCGCAAACGTGCAGTTTTCAGTCACAAACACACAGAGAGCTGCTGGGGCCCCTCACTGTACCCCCTACACAGGTCTCCTATTCACACATCATTAGCACTGCTAGAGGAAAAAAAAAGAGAGGGAACATGTGTGAGCGGGGTGCGTGGCGGTTAAATGTAGGCCAACTTGATTTCAGAACAAATACGCAAATCATTTCAGTATTAAACAATGGAAGACAAGCACATTGTTTAGGAGTGATTCGAACAGTAGGGTGCTACACTGTTGTTCAACGTCCACATCACAAAGGAGAGTTCACCCAAAAATGTATCGGTTTTGCATTTGTCATCCAAGTATGTGTAAAAATGTCACACCAAATAATGACTCATAAAATCACTGCGGATATTACTTCCGTTTCATGCATCAGACTGGGAAAAAACCTTGTGCGCTGCATTGTGGGATGCAGCTTAGAGCGCTCTGTGCTATACTGATGAGGCATCTTTTCCATGTGGGCTGGACGGTGGACAAATGTAGGCCAACTTGATGCGGGCTCATAGGAGATAAAACAGGGGAAGAGCAGGGAATACAGAAAGATCTAAATAGTGACAATTGCTTTGTTTTCTTTATCCTAACATATCCTAACTAGATTCCAGTTAAGGCTGCACAATATTGAAAAAAATCTAACATTGAAATATTTTATTATTCTGTGATATATAATGCGATATGAATACAATTTGATGACTTTAATATCTCTATTTGGGAAGAATTGATCATATTAGATCGATTAGGGTGATTCTGTAGGTGAGCGCATCTGCATATAATCTAATAATACACTCAGGTTAATCGTTATTAAAGTTACAAACTGTACAAAATCTTAAGCCTGAATGTTTTAAACATTACAGGCCTCAAAAACATGTGCAAATGATTAATTATAATACAAAATGAACATTGTATATTCTGCGATGTGACTATTGTGAATGATCACATTGCGTTATCTATGCTGAAACGATATATTGTGCAGCAAAAGAAAGAAAAAAAAAAAACTCAGTGATGCCACAAGAACATAGTGTGACATTTAATATGATGTACATTTTTGTTTCTCTAAAGAGTACATTTTTATTCTCTAAACACGTTCAGCAACACTCTTTAAAGGTTCCAAAATGGGGTCTTTAAAGCAATGCCATTAAAAGAAGCTTAGTTAATCTAGTTAAAACTTCAGTTAAGAGCTCCTAAAAAGAACCATGTTTTCCTACGTTTGAAGAACATTTTATAATCTAAAGAACTTTTTTTGTGGAAACATTACATAGACTTAAAGATTCTTCACAGAACCAATGTCTTATTTTTTTTAATGGGTTGAAGATTGGAGTAACGGCTGTTAAAAAAATTTCTTTGGCATTACAGTAACTAACGATAAACACACACATTCACAAAATAAAAATAGTCAACCATTAATGTGTGTGTGTGTGTGTATTACAGCATGTTTGACATTTACTAGTAATACAAATACCCAATACTAGAGCTGCTCAACATATGGGTTCAGTATCGATATCGCAACGTGCAAGTCTGCAATAATCATATCGCAGGGATCTGCAATGTAATTCGCATAATGGTTGACCAGACATTATAGTTAACAACATAGTGGAGTAGTTTCATATTTTAACCTTAGAGTGAAAGTTAATTATTTGCACGTGTTTTTAAGCCATTTGGGCACATTAAAATGTTTGTAACCAGTTTCAAGGTTTATCTCGGTTTGGAAAAGTCAAGTTTTTAAAACCGCCAAAGTTCTCTGTTATACCGTTCCTAGGGTATATGTAAGGCTTTGTTTTTATATATTTCAGGGCAACAGTATCTCCAGCAGAAAAGAAACCTCTACATCAAAAGCTATTGGTCCAAAATATTTGAAATGTATCTTGAAATAAAATACATTGTGCTCAATGAGAGAAAAGGTTGTTGTTTTTTTACTCAGACATTTAAAAAGAACTTCTTGTGGAGCAGTAATCACAATACCGTGACACCGTAAAATCGTGATATTTTTATCCAAGGTTATCATACCATCAGAATCTTAAATCTGCCTATGCCTACTTCTGAACACTGTTTCACTTGCCAGAAAATCATAAATTTGCATCTTTTCTCTGCTGTATTTAACTTTGCTTGTCATTTTTTTAAAATGATATTTTATGCAGATACGCTCCCTTGCAAAATCCCAATTGATCTAAAATTATGAATTCTTAACAAGCTACTCAAATGATCTTCTGAAATGGCATTTACATTGCAATATATATCGCAGTGAAAGAAAATATTGTTCGTTTTTTCCAATATTGTGCAGCCCTACCCTATATTATTATAGGTTGGGCATTTTACATGGAACGACAGTAAATTATTAAATTAATTTGTAAACTGCAAAACTGAAATTAGGCTAGCTATTTATGAGAGCACAAATATTTGTGTTAATTGTCTTTTTCCCCCCCCACGCATTTCTTCAAGCAAGCCTTGTGTGTGTACACAAAAGACAGAATCGCTCTCAAAAACTTGTGAATAAATCCAGCAATATTTTGCCACCCTGTGGTTTAACGTAAATCCAGCTGTCACCTAAATCTTTTAGGAAAGAATTCAGTAGTGAAAGCTGACCTGGAAGTGCCCACGGCAGAATGCTTTGGAGCAGACATAAATAAACAGACATTACTTACGACGCCCATTCATAAACCAGAGTACCGAAACCCACGTCCTACAACAACACACTAAAACAAGCTAAACATTCATAATCAAACTAAAACACTTGCCGAGAGAGCAAACACACACCTCTAAATATCAATACGCACACACGGGGATAAAACACACAGGCTCAGACGTGCTCATTCCTGAGAGGATTTGGCTGGCAGCCTGGGGCAAATTTTTTAAGGGAAGAGGGAGGGAGACGTACATTCCGTCTAGACGCGGTCATCAATAGTGCACAGTCTGCCTGTCTGTCTGTCTGCCCTTCCCAACACACATCCACAGTCTAATCTACAGCATACAGCTTGATAAGAGCCACACACACACAAACACGGCAGAATCATCCGCTCGCGTACTCGCGCGCGCAAAACTAACATGCTCTGCCGGTGATCACAGATTGGCTTGGAAGGCTGAGAGCCATAAACACACAGAGGAACAGTCTCTCTCCCCTCTCCTGCTCTCAGATTTCACACAGTCAAACAGAGCTCTGTCTGTTCCCTTCCCTACACATGGGCGGCTTTAAATAGTCTATGAATGGGAGATCTGTATGCGCTCGTGTTAGAACTGAGTACTCTCAAGTGTGCGCCGCTGAAAAGCAGCAACCGCATAAGCCTCCCATGGCGCTAGGCTAACATGCACCCACACGTACTCGCACATGCACAAAGACATTGTCAGACGCAGTCTCGACGGAGATGAGTCTTTGAGGTGTGTTCTTTAGGCTGTGGACCCCCATGGTTCATTTCAGAAGCTCAAGCAGAGTCATCACACACTCTGACGTTGGAAACGGCCCACGCTGCTCTCTGTAGGACGCAAGGGGGGCAGAACGTGACCTTCCCTCTCTCAGCAGGACACACGCATAGTCTGTGGTCAAAAGGGCAAAAACAAAAGAGGACAAAACACAAACATCTGGATGCTCGCGTGGCAGCTGCGAACCTCCGCGCCATGTTACGAAGGGGGTCATGGACAAAGTGGATGCATTTTGATTAGCTAAGGGAGTTTCGGACCTGATCTGCAGTTTTTTGTACTGACATCAATGGAAAATGTCACTCAATTTTATGTGAACGAGCTTTAAAAAAAAGATTTAGAAACAAAAATATGGGGTTATAAACCACATAAAACCAATTCTCAATTTATACTAAATTTATACCAATTTATAATAAAATGTATTGTTAAATGTTTGGATATTTTATACTTTATATTTTTAATGAACACTTTTAAAATTTGTTAGCAATAATTGTATTTGGCGAGGATACATTGAACTGATTAAAAAAAGACAAAGGCACTTACTATAAAATATAAGGAACAAAAAGATTTCCATTTCAAATAATTGCGGTTCTTTTCAAAAAAAGTAAAATATATATGATAAAATGTTTGTGGTAGGGCTGCACAATATTTTGTTTCAGAATCCAAATTCGCAATGGTCACGTCGCAGAATTTGCATTGTTGAGATTAAATATTATTATATAGAATTAATTATCAAATTTCTCATGTGTTTTTGAAGCCTGTGTGACTATACATATTTTAAAAGCATTCAGGAATAAGAAATTGTACCGTTTGTAGCTTTAATAGGGATCAGTTTTAATGAATTATTTTCATTATACAATTCACTGAATAATAAAGAGACTAAGTCATAGGAAAATAAATTACCTGAATAAATGTTAGACACGGAAAATGATAAAATTGTTAATTTCAATAGTATATATATTTTTAATTGTATTGATGCTCGTAGATGGTTTATTATATTTTATTCAGATGCACTTCTCTATAGAATCATCACAAGCAATCTAAAATTATTAACTCCTTCCAAATAAAGATATTCCAGTCTTCTGTTACTTACATCACTATATTAGCAGAATAATAATATATTGATCGTTTCTACAGCACCAAATAAGCCTATTAATGGATTTCTTAAGGATCATGTGACACTTCAGACTGGAGTAATTGTTGCTGAAGATTTAGTTTTGACATTACAGGATTACATAGCCCATAGAATAGTCTACATTACATAGACAAGAATAGAATAGACAAGAATTCATTCATATAGAGAAAACATAAAGGTCAGCCTAAATTATAGAGATATTTCACTATATTAGCAGGTAAGTGTATTTTGATCAAATAAATGCTTGTGTAGTTTTGCTTCTTTTAGCACATGCGCATATATATATATATATATATGTATATATATATATATATATATATATATTTATATATATATATATATACATACATATATACATATATATATACATATATATATCCATATCCTAGTATAGCTCTAGATTGACCAAATTCACTTTAAAATTACAACATGTGCCTCAAACCTCAAACCATAGACAACTCATCCATTTCAAACGAAATGCTTTGTATAACCAGAATGCTCCTCCCCCAATGCTTCTCGTCTCCAGCTAGTGATACCAAGCAGCAAAACCTGGTTGAGGTTATTAAAAAAAGAAAAAAGAAAAAGCCTAACACATTTCCTTCAATATGAAACACATCGGCAGGGGTAAGAATAAATGCACTAATTAAGGCTTATTATAGTCGTTAATACTCATTTGTTGATATTTGACAGACTTGTCAGCCAGGTCGTGAAAGAAAAAAAAGAATTTAACATGGGTATCTGATAGATATTCAAAGCATGCCGCCTACCCAAACATTACGTTAGCTGTGTGAGTGGGAGAAAGGAACTGGTCTCCATAGGTGTATGTCATTAAAACCCTGCGTATGGCACAAGAGAATCAACAACACGGCAGCTCGACACACAAACTGCCAGTGCATTTCACTTCTGCCATTTTCAACAGCCCTAGAGAGAAGAGACAGACAGACAGACAGACAGACAGACAGACAAAAAGAAAGAGACAGAGAGAGCAACTGCCCACCCACAGCGAGCCGAGTCTCATACGCAGAGTTTGAGCTACAGACAGCACACACACATACACATTTTTTCTCTACACAAGGCGGCTCATGCATTTTGCATGGCAGAGCCTGTTAGGGGCCACAGTGACTGGTTTTGCATAGAGAAGAGCAGTTGAGAGAAAAAAAAACGAAAGAGAAAGAGAGAGAGAGAAAGAGAGAGAGCGCAGTGTCCTATCCATCCCTACAAGAGGAAGCTGTCAACACACATCCACCCCGTTACCAGCGTATATACACACTCACACACCATCAATCATCAATCACACTCTATATTCACTATAAAGTGTACGCTTTAGACAAAATAAACAAATATGAGTCTTTACAGACAAAACAGCCCAGATAACACTGGTCAAACACTTTGTGATGCAAAATATTACCAACATACACAACCTTTAGACCAGGGGTCACAAAACTTGTTCCTGGAGGTCCGGTGTCCTGCAGATTTTAGCTCCAACCCTAATCAAACACACCTGAACAAGTTAATCAAGCTCTCACTAGCTAATACTTGAAACATCCAGGCAGGTGTTTTAAGACAAGTTAGAGCTAAACCCTGCAGGGACATCGGACCTCCAGGACCGAGATTGGTGATGCCTGCTTTAGACATGATAAACGGCACAAAATTACACTATTGGTCAATGAATAACATTTGTTCAGTGACCACAAACACCTGAACGGTAGTGTACAGTAGATGCTTAGACTGATATGGACATGCGGTTCTGCTGTACCGCTTGATGTGCGTTCTTGCATTACAAACCTCAGTACTCAAGAGGATGATAGAGTTGCCTTTAAATGTCTGTGGCATTAAAGTAATAACCTGGGTTCAATATGGGTTCAGTTAGACTGGAAGCACAAATGGACGCTCTCCTTTTATTTAAATGACATAATAAAGCTCAACAAGCCAGAGTTAAGCAACCGTTGAAGGTCCCGTAAAATTAGTTTTTTTCGACGTTAGTATCGGTATTGTTAGTTTTTAAGGTATCTTTAAGCTAGTGTGCTCCAAAACTGTGACAAAATTAGCATTTAGAAGATATAAAACTGATGTAATCATGTAAAGCTTGTAGTTTGTCACTTCCACCTAAATGAAGGTTGTTGCTAGAACGGATACGTTTGCGGTCGGAAGTTAACAAGAATTATTTGTATTAATTATTAAAATTTCCCATTCATTGCATTTTATTATCGTCTACCCCCACCCCAACCATCACAGCAACCTGAAAACAGTAGTTGTACCAAGTATTATTTATGTTATCTATTAAATTACACAATAAATTGTATTTTTTAATGCCTACCCCCACCCCAACCCTAAACCCAACCGTCACAGAAAAAATATTAATTATTGTTATACAGTGTCAGAAAAAAATGCCACTATATTAATTTGCATATCGCACTTCCGACTGGCCGCATATCTAAATTAATCAACAGTTTTATTCACGTCACCTCATACTACAGTTTCTCTTCAAATCAAATGTGCTTGAGCTCAACCGCTCTCACTGGCAGAGCAGTGCTAAAACAAAACACTATTGGCTGTTAGGGGTCTACCCTTTCTTCGTGTTTCGGTTCAGATTGCATCAAACATTGAACAAAAATGCATATTTCAAAGCATTTCACGGGACCTTTCATCACATGCGTTCCACTACAGAAAAAGGAAGAGGCTCCAACAACTGTCACTCACAGCAGTTGCTATGGCTACTGCTAATGTTTGAGGGAAGTGCATTTATTTTGAAGTGTGATCAGAACTGAATGGAACTACAGGTGCGTTTTGACCAATGTAATGAGTAACTTCTAGCCAATCAGAATTAAGTATTTCAACAGACCATGGAATAAATATTAATACATACCAACACATTAAAATACTCCAGATTACAAATATAATGTAGCATAATGAATCATATATTCCCCTTTTCTGTGTAGTAATAATCATTTTACAAGACAAAAATGAAATGTTTTGAAAAAAAAATGAATGAATAAATGCTACAATAATACTGATGTTTGTATTTATTCGAGAATATATTAAATTGTAACCTAAGATTTCTACTTCCGCTTCAAAAACGGTCTTCAACTGTGCTGGCAGGAACATTCTCGTCAAACCGAGGCTTTATAACAGCATCCTAAAATAGGAAAACTTACAGCAGTGCATAGTGTTTTTTGAATAAAAAAATCATGACTGTCCAATTCCCAAGACGGCCGTCACATTAGAGAGCTGAAACGTGCCGAGACAAGACATAAACAGGGACTGATGCATGTCAGACACACAAGATTGCTTTCTGGGACAGATCAATACAGAGGATGTCTTGTATTAGTGATCAATATACACTGGACAGATGGACAGTCATTTAAAGTGAAGACATCTCACACGGCCCTCCTTTGTTTTGCCTAGAACCCAATCTCAATGTGTTTGGTCTCAAATGTGTGCTTGTCTCTGGAGAGACTCAAACGTGTGGGCTGGTGCTGTTGTTCGGGTTGAGGAGTCCCCCAGCTTGACGCAAGCTTGGAACAGGCTGTCCTCATACAGCCAGGAGAGTCTAGGTTTGGAGCCTCCGCAGGGAGAGGAGGAAAGAGACTAGAAGGGAGGGCTATGTTCTCCTACAGCAGCCTGCCCCTCGTTCCCATTTGCTCAAGTGGTAGGAGAAAGAGAGAGAAATTTACTGAACAGGTAGCCATATGTACAGTAGTGCATTAATCACAACCCAGAGACGTTGTGCATGTGTCTTCGTAGCTGTCTGCAGAACGACACATCTTCCTATGGGATGAGCCTGGCGTTGGGAAACAAAAGCACTGCAGTAATGGGGGGGGGAGGCGAATATGCTGTCTAATGAGATTGTGGTGAACCGGGGGTTGAAAACAGCAGTTTTACATGAAAAAGTGCCTCACATGCATAGATGAGGGTTGCTGCAGGATGCATCTTCATGACCCATTTTTGGCAACTTCCTTGATGAAGCCAGACAGCCGTGGTCTTTGCATTGGATTCCATCAGAAGGGTGTTCGACCACAGTGTGAGCACATAATCACAGTGCTCTCAGTGTTCTGGGAGGAGACATTAAGATGAATAACTTGCCAGATCAGTAAGGCGGTCTTGTGGAGCAGAGGGACACTGACTCTGCTTACTGTATGTAGCTGTTAGGAGTATATAATAGGAGTCCATCCAACGCTGGTTTCGCAAAGAGGAGGGAGGAGTATATCATAAGTAGGCCCACGGTAAATCTGAGCCAGCAGGAAAATCTAGCACATCATCCAGTCTATTTATTTACTAATTGTGTATAGGCATGGGCTGGTATAAGATTCTGACGGTATAATCACCTTGGATAAAAATATCACGGTTTCACGGTATGACGGTATTGTGGTTACTGCTCTAAAATATATTCTTTTTAAATGTCTGGCTAAAAAACAAAACCTTTTTCCCCCTTTGAACACAATATATTTTATTTTGAGAAATTTTTAAAATATTTTGCGGCAGTAAACATGTCAGGCTAAGTAATTAAAATAAATCATTGTTTTCATTTCTTTCAAAAACACAGATGTCTTTACAATTTACACCTAAAACGTAAAACAAAATGTAAATAAAAAATCTTACACACACCATAGGAACGGTATAGCAGAAAATTTTGGCGGTATGAAAAACCTTGACTTTTACATACTGTGGTATACCTTGAAAACGGTTATCGTCCCATGCCTAATTGTGTATAAATATTTATTCAGTTTTTATAATAATTCCAGAAATATATTTGAACAATGTGTACTGTTTTAGATGATTTAGGTACAAAACCATTTGTAAAGTAATTTTTCCATCTTTTAGTCTATGTATTACGAGAGACAAACTAAAGCTTTGCCTTGAAAACTTCAAACAATTATATCAATATGCGGAAAAATAAGGAAAAAAGTCTGTCTGGCCCTGTGCGGATTCATTTATAGTATACAATGCAGTATACATTTCAGTGTATGATTACAGTTCAAAATGATCAAAAACTCAGTGCATGCATTTTTAGATGAAAGCATGTGCAAAATACTGAAATGTAATGAACAAGAAACATCATTAACACTTGATTGCTTCATCCATCTTCTAGGATTAGTTTTTCTCCTCCCACTTCGGCATCCATGAAAAAAAAGAAAAAAAAAGAAGAAAGAAAGACTGCTGTCAGAGTTAAGTGCTAATATGACACAACAGTTCTAATAGAAGGTATTGCTCACGTCTTCTGAGCGCATGAAATGTCTCTAGTGAAAAAAGTGTCGACGATCCTTTCCATGGCAGTTGAACCACCTGGCTCAACAGTCAAGCATGTCTTAACAAATTTGGGTTAGCCGCAGTCTGCGCCATGCTGGGGCTGTCCTGGCCGCTGGCTCATCTCCAGGGTCTTGGCGAAAGACCGGTACAGCAATATTCCCAGCTTGAGCACAAAGAGCAGGGCCCCCAATCTGCCCACAGCGTCCGAATGTTGAGCCAACAGGGAGGAGTGTGTTGTCTTAACGGCCAACAGGAACTCTGGGCTTTATATAAATAGGACAGATTGCCAAATCTCAGAGTGTGTGCTTTTTTCGGGGGGCTTTAGGGTTAGTTAGTGATTTGTTTGTGCATGAGGACAAACAGTTGGGAATAAATGATGAATAAAGGAGCTCAGAGTATGTGAGCACATGATTTGCTCTGAATTTGACAGCAATACTATGAAATGAATGCTTCACCTTGAATAGAGCAGAAGAAAAGAGTAAAAGCATGTCCTGAGTCGAACCATACATCCTGATCTTCTGAAATCCTCCTTTTTATAGATCCCACACTATTATTAGTAACCGTCCAGTAGATGCTCATCAAGTATATACCTACTTAAAGCTGGTGGGTATAGACAAGTGCCAGGTAGGGATGGGCGATACCAATATTTTTGTTTCTCGTCCGATACTAAGTATTTCAAGACAAGTATCGTCGATACCGATACCAATACTTGAATTAAATATTTTATTGTGATTTTAAAAAATGGTTATCACCTTTATTATAATTATTATTATAATATAAATATTATAATTATTATTATCATTACTATTATTATTATTATTCAATTAAACACAAAACACACGATTCCTTTTTACATTTATTAAATAACAGAACTATAATTGTATGGCACCATATATAACGAAAAATAATACACTGCAGAAACCTTGTTTAATTAAAAAAGTACATCTCTCCCAGTTATTATGTGTACCTAAACTTTGTATTTTATTTGATAAACAAGTTTATTTAAAACTATTTAAACTAAACTACTTAACTTGAGTGGTCTACAGTCTATTATTCTGAACCCTGTGAAATGTAACAGAAATCTGATATATGCCAATTTATGCAAATTACATAAATGACAGACTTTAGGGTAGGATTCCCCCTCAGCTTTGGCATATTAAAATTACAAAGAATCATGTATAATGATTCCCCCTCAGCATATTATATTTACAGTGTGTGCATCTGTGTGTTCATATGAACATATATCAGGTAAAACTTAATATAAACTGGCTGTCTGTATTGAACTCGACTCCACTTTTTGTTAAATAATTCCCACTGGGTTAGCTGGACAATGACCGGATTCTGCCAAAGTTTTACAACCTGCGCTGGGTGTGTGTGGTGTCTGTACTACTGAGCCTTGAGCTAACGCTGAC
The DNA here is from genome assembly GCA_903798035.1 of Danio albolineatus. NCBI lineage: Eukaryota > Metazoa > Chordata > Actinopteri > Cypriniformes > Danionidae > Danio > Danio albolineatus. The sequence continues at coordinate 3,098,456 of CAIGQQ010034181.1, read as the reverse complement.
CCATTAGCGGAGATACAGCGGAAGGATATTATAGTTCGCATTCGTGTTCCTATTTAAGTAAATATTTATGTAATATTTACTCGCTATAATTATTGAGATATTTTACTCAGTAAGAAAACCCCCAGAAAATATCGATACTTTTACTTAAGGAGCTATACTTTTGATACATTCCCATTCGAAAATATCGATACTTCAGAATCGATCCGCCCATCCCTAGTGCCAGGTTTTTATGTTTATATAAGTAGCCTAAATATGCATTTGTCATCTGTTCAGATTCATCAGTTCAAACATTTGTATGTATTAGCCTTTAGGCATTTAGCTGTGTATGTAGCTGTGAGCAGACGTTTTAAAATCACATCGATATGCATTTTATCCTCAAACTTTGACTACAGTGAAATCTCACAGGTGAAAAATACTGGATCAGATACCGGAGTTAAATATCTGCTAAAATTCTGATTAGCAGAAGAGAGACTTCATGCAGCATTTTTGTTTTATACTGAAGACAAACATCTAGAACGTTGTGTAAATCGGTTTAACTCTTCTTCAGACTGTCTTTCTCTCTCTCTTTCCAACACACAGTTACTGAATTCATCCACTCGAGCCAGATCAATAGTTCTCCTCAATCACTCTCACTCTCTCCCATAAACACACACTCACTGCCCTCTGCTCCCCTTATGTAAACAGAGACTGATTAGGTCATTCTGCTGCTTATTTTGTGGGCTTGCGTTGCATCTACTGGAGTCTCTGATATTTACACGGGAGCAGACCTGGAGCTCAACACCCTCCATCAAACAGACAAAACCGAGAGACTCTCCCACCTCTGACCTTTCATTACCCTTCAATATCTCACCAAACACATGCTGGATGAAGATAAAGCTCCAAAGACACAATGTCATGCTAAGCAAATTCCTGAAAATGCCATGTTTGCAGAGATCAGACAGAGAGTATGAAACAGAACAGAAATCTCTGTAAAACTGGACTGAAGGCACATTCATAAATAATCGTTTGCTGATTAAAAAAATAATAATTTAGGAAGTTAAGTTCAGTAATCTTAACAGGAAACATGCAATCAAGTGTTATTTTAGTTTGAAAGTGACTTCAGTAGCTATGTTTCAATCCAAAAACATAATTACATTTATGAGCAAAACTGGAATATCACATAAAAGATGTGCAAATAAAGCAGCGTTTCAGTCCCATGAGTCAAAGAGAACAAAATTGTCACTTTCTGATTAACTGACGCCAAACATAAAAATCTAATTTGCTGCGATATATGAAGCTGCGTGAATTTTTTCTTTATTTAGTAAATGTCTCAGAAGACAATGCGTTCAACGCAATGAACGCGTGGTGGCGTTTGAAGGCGTGAGACGCTGAGCACAGATTTTGGTGGAAATTAATATAATAACACTAATACTGAAATGGGGTGCCACGGTGGCCTAGTAGTTAGCACGTTCGCCTCACAGCAAGAAGGTCGCTGGTTCGAGCCCCGGCTGGGTCAGTTGGCATTTCTGTGTGGAGTTTGCATGTTCTCCCCGTGGTTGCGTGGGTTCTCCGGGTGCTCCGGTTTCCCCCACAAGTCCAAAGACATGTGGCATAGGTGAATTGGGTAGGCTAAATTGTCCGTATAGTGTATGAGTGTGAATGTGTGTGTGTGGATGTTTCCCAGGGATGGGTTGCGGCTGGAAGGGCATCTGCTGCATAAAAATATGCTGGATAAGTTGGCGGTTGATTCTGCTGGGGCGACCCCGGATTAATAAAGGGACTAAGCCGACAAGAAAATGAATGAATGAATGAATGAATACTGAAATGGTTAAGGCGTTTTAGAATGGCCAAAACAACATTTCAGATGTTTTACAATGTGCTTTTAATCATCACACAATCTTTAATAACAAAATCACATAATCTTTTCTAATGAGCATACTGGATTTTATTCGGTAAATGAGTTTCCATTGTAGATTATGTTCTATTTTTCCTATCGAATAAAAAGTTTATCCTACCCAGTCATGCGTATATGTTTTTTATGTGCATTTTCAATATTTATGCGCATCTTGGCGTTTCCGTCAACCATTTTTTATGCACATATTCAAAATAAAACTAGTGTGTGCGGTTCTTCGTTCATTGCTTTTGAAGTATGTGTATTTTGTTAATAACAAAACAAGTATAACAAAACAAGTACACTAATACAATGGCAGTGGTCAGAAATCAATTGTAAGGAACATCAGATCATAGCGATATGTTCACAGAAGCTATAGACTTCGGCACTTCAGAGTTTCATCTTGTCATGTTTACTATTAAATTAGAATTAAATCATCAAAAATCAGTCACTTTCACTTTTAACTACCACCATATACCCAGTGAAATTAGAAGACCAGAAATATAGTTCTTACAAGTGGTGTGTCAAATGACTAAATGGAAACAGTAAAGCACAAAAGGAAATGCGGCTATTAGAGAAGCCAAAATCAAGGGGTAGAAAAGTCTGACAAGGAAGGTACGTCAGAGATGAGGTTTGCGGTCGAGGTACAGGACGACAGAACAAAATACATTGAGACAGGAAAATGACAGCTTTTCTCTCCTGTATTGAAAAAGGAAGGGGAAAAAAAACAGAAAGTGGAAATAAGAGAGTGCGATAGTGGAAGAATTAGCCTCCTCGCCTGCGGTGCATGAAGTCACTGATTTCACAATTACAAAAGGAAGATGGAGAGACGCAAGCCGAGAGAGAGAGAACGAGAGAGGAAGAGAGAGAGAGGCAGCTGTCTGGTGTCTGCACCGCAGTCGCTGTCTCAGCCTCTGTGGGAGATCGACAGGACTCCATCTGTCTGCCAGACACGTCTGCACTGCACACCAGCCCTCAAACCATCACAGCTGCATGTCTATCACAGTCGTACAATCAAACAAACACACATGAGCTAACTGTACGACACCTAAGTAGGAAGACTAAGACAGCTTAATGAACGGGATCATGAAAACTCCAAGTGCATGAACATGCCCAAATGACTCGTCTTTGCAGTTGACACAAGAGCCAACCAGATTACTGAAATAGTTTTAGAAAAAAAATCCTAAAATCAACCTAAATATAAACTGTGGCAAGGAACCTAAAAAAATTTATGTTTGGTAAATAGAAAAAAAGTGGTGTGCCAAGTGTTCCAACAGTGTTTCTTGTCAAGAAATTCCCATATACCAATGAGCCTTAACCACTCGTGCTCTATAGACACCCTGAACACTGTGCTTGGCAACTAAAATAAATACAGACTTACACAAACACAAAAGCTATCCAAAAGGTTCCTGCGTTAAATTCTCTGGAGCAGCAGCTGCATCAAAAACCTAGCGAGGGAGCATCTTTAGGCAAGCACATTTCACCAAAATAAATACAAAAATAACTGGACATCAGTTCTAAAACTAAATATTTTTACTGCATTATTATTATTATTATTATTATTATTATTATTATTATTATTATTATTATTATTATTATTATTAATCTGTTATTATTGTTGCTATTTGATGGATATTTAAATTACCATTTTTTTTTTATATGGTCCATTTCATAGATTTATTATGCTTTTTGATAATGCTCTGAAAAACATATGAAAAAATAAAAAGCTATAAAACCTTGAAATATTTCAGGCATGTTTCAAAATTGTGATCTGCCTGCATTTACCTGGACTATATTTATGGGCATTATAGACCGTGCCACTAGAATATGCCAACTCCTCTAGTGAGCTCACTATTTTTAAAAACCCAGCCAGTGCCTCCAAAAGCAGAGCAGACGGGGGAGTCAGTGTCCTTGATAAAGTGGAAGAGGGCTGCATCCGAGCAGACTGAAGTGCCGTGTGCAGAATTCTGATGATGAGGGTCTGATCGTCACCAACATCCATGCCGGACACCTGTGGAAACTCTGAGTCACTTGTTCTGGTGCTCCGGCATCACAGATGTTTAGAGTTAACATTTCACCCAGTAAACTGATGAGCCTGTCTGCCCTGCTTCCCGTAGACAGACACACACACACACACACACACACACAGACACCCGCACAACAGTGATTTCTTGATATGGACACCAGCAGAAGAGTGCGCATGTGTTGTTTCTCTTTAGCAGCTAGACCTATGTAAGCTCAGCGTCTGAGTAATGACCTTTCACGTACGCACATATGTCTGTTTACAGTTCCTCCAAAAGCCGTTTAACAAATCTTGCCTGTTTACTTGACACCGCTTCACTCCTGAGCAGTGATTGTTAATTAAAACGTGGGGGAAAAACTTCAATCGAATTTTTGCTTTAAAAACTTTTCTGCCTTGGCAAATAACTTGAACAAGAAAGTTGAAGACAAATTTAGCAGTTGCAAACTTCAAGTGCAAGTTATTAATAGAATATTTGAAAATATAAAAAAAATATTTTAAAGATTGTTTTAGTAATTGTGAATTAATAGTAATTCTGAAATTAACAAATGCTTGATTTGTATTTTAGTTACTATATTTACTATTAAATCAAAGTAAAGATGAGAAATATTAGCTCAAGTGTTTTTGTAATCTTATTTTTTCAGTAATTTATTTCATATTTTATTTATAGTTTTAGAACATCATTTTTAAAAGTAGTTTTATTTCTAGATACCTGTAATAAGCATGGCTTATAAATGAAGAAATAAACACAAATATAAAAATTACAAAAGAACATTTATCAATTTAATAAACGTCAAACAAACAAAGAAAACCATACCCTCCAAAAATATTGTGGCTGTTTGTTATTTATAATGAGCCGAATTAACACAAGTCCTGAGTTTTTTTGAGGGGGATAACTTAATTGTTTTATGTACAACCCACTTAAATTTTTAAAAACAAGTACGTTAATTTAATCGAATTGAGTTGGGACAACACTTTTTTACACCTGTAAAAGCAGATTTAAATTCCAATACCAAGGCAAGGCAAGTTTATTTATAGAGCACATTTCATACACAATGGTAATGCAAAGTGCTTTCTATAAACAGGAATCAAAGAAACAAGAAAATAAAAATGATAAAATGAATTAAAACAGATTAAAACACATTAAAAATGTTTTAAAACGGGTTATAAAAGAATAAAAAAAGGGAGAAAGTCATACCAAAGTAAATAATACCAATACAATGCTGCTCCTTAAAGATATTTACTTCGAGTATTACAAGTCAGTAGATTATTAAAATTAAAAATAGTTTTAAATACAATATATGTTTGTGTATGTACAATCAAAACTGTTTTAGAGCATTTAAAACTACAATAAAATGTATTGTTCACATATAAATTTAAATTCACTCTAATAATTAAATAAATAAACTATTAACTCACCCTTGAGTGGTTTTAAATCTTTATAAGATTCTTTTCTATTCAAATGTATAAAAAAAAAAAGTTTTTTGAACGAAATCTGAAAACCTGTAACCATTGACTTCCATAGCCGGAAAAACAAATATTATGGAAGTCAATGATTACAAGCTTTCAGATTTCGTCAAAATATCTTCTACCGTTTTTAATATGAGAGAGAATCTAAAGACAGGTGTGGAATAAGTGAAGGGTGAGTAAATAACGATAGAAGTTTTATTTTGTGTGAATGATCCCTTCTTGGATCCTTGCATCTTAAAATAAAACTCAAAGTTGAGAGTTAACAGGAAGTAAAAAAAAAAAAAAGCATGGAGGCAGGTGCAAGACGCTGCCAGACAGG
>CAIGQQ010034181.1:3040145-3087777 GCA_903798035.1 Danio albolineatus | reverse complement strand
ATATATATATATATATATATATATATATATATATATATATATTTGTATATGTATGTATGTATGTATGTATGTATGTATGTATATACTTTTAAAAATATATTTTCTTTTTTATACTAGTTTTAATAATCAATTTCGTTCTTTGCTGTCAGTGTTTTTGTATACTATTTCTGTTATTTTACATTTTTAATTTATTTTTACATAATGTCAAATTTAGTTTTAAGGCGTACTCACACTATGTACAGTTGCCTTGAACCGGGGCGAAGCACGCTTCTCCCCCCTCCCGTCTCCCCCGACAGTCCCGCATTCTCATTACATTCGTGCCTGAGCACACTTACGTCATCGATGATGCGCTGTTCAGTTTAAGAGAAGCACTCTCGCTCAGCACATTGGACATTACTTTATATCGTTATATGGTTTTAGTCATTTGTTATAGTCAAATATATCGCAGAACAGATCAGCCCCTTTGACGCTCTTAAACAATCATAAAGTCCTCATGCTGCAGGAATTAGAAGGTGCAGCTGTCGTGCAGAGAGGGGTTTGCGCCTTTAATAATCTATGACAGTTTGCATTCATTAAACAGTGAGAATGATTAATAAATCCATATGAAACAGTCCCCAAAAGTCACGTCTACTCTTCAGTTTTGGGCTCAGGCGCGCTTTGCACTCACACTACAACCATGCCAAAGCCCAAGTGAGCACAGGCACACCTCTTCCAACCAGGCCAGGGCTGGCCAACTGATTCAGAGAACTCACACTTCTCAAACGATCCGAGGAAATGGGCCTGGGCATGGTTCGAAGAGCATAGTGTGAGTACACTCTTAGTTTTTGGGAAATCTACACCATAATTAAAAATATATATATTTTACCTATAGGGATACATTTTCAGTCTCATCAAGTTTTTGATAAAATATTTAATTTCATTTTTTGTTCAAATTTTTCTAACGGTATTCCTTTTTAATTTCAGTCAATAAGTTGTAGTTACCCCTAGTCTGCTCCACTTACATGAAAATATATTGTGAAGCAACATTTTTCATCTCGCTCCGTGGCCGTAATAGCTTAAAAAGAACTTTATTGGAAATGATGTCCGAATTGAGCTAATTATAAACCACCCAGACATGTTTATGGACATTAGTGTGTGAGTAACTGTTACGCTAGTACAAATGTTGTGGAGGCTTCAGCCAAGGACATTAAGTAATAACACTAGAACATTCTCTATGGCTGAGTAATGGCCTGGAGCGAATCCAGCAGTTCGCTCGGTCCACAGGGCTTCAACCATCCAATGGCCTTCATGTTTTTGTCAATGGACTCATGATGGGGTGCTGGGATCACCTTTGCTTTGGTTTCCATCTCTGTGTGAGCCATTTGTTAGGTGTCATTTAAATGTTAAATGGGAGAGGCAGAGCATTCAGCAGCTCCTTCACAAGCACAGAGCACATTAACACTTTTAAAGGCTCCTCCTCCGCACTGACCCAGGTCATGTTCAGGCAAGACAGCTTTCGGGAGATTCCAGTAGTTTTGATGTTTGTGCTCTGAGGTGTTGTGTTTTTTCTTTAGACTGAAAGCTCACACAAAAGAGCAAGGGCTTATGTTTCAAACCTTACATTTCACTTTAAAAAATGTCTTGTTGCTGTGGAACGGCAAACTTTTATTGGAATACTAGAGGAAAAAATAAATAGCGTGGGTGTTTAATTTAGTGTTTTCAATTAATTAAAAAACTAACATATGGGTTCATTTGGATGATTTGCCTTAATTAAGCAAAATTAAAAAAATTATATCTATATAATTTTATTAAAAAAAAATAATTGATCAAAATAAAGATTTATGTGTTAATGTTTTTTTTGTGTGTTTAAATAGATAATACACACACACACACACACACACACACACACACACACACACACACACACACACACACATATTTTTAAATAGTGTACTTGTATACTATAACAACAAAATAAAATACTACCTGACAACAGTCTTGTCATTGATCCCAATTGTAGGAGCAACAAATAATAACTTGACTTCTGGCTGATCATTTGGAAAAGTGGCAGAAGTTAGATTTTTCCGATGAATCATGTGTTGAACTGCATCCCAATCATCACAGATACTGCAGAGGACCAACTGGAACCTGCATGGACCCAAGATTCTCACAGAAATTAGTCAAGGTTGGTGAAGGAAAAATCATGGTTTGGAGCTACATTCACTATGGGGGCGTACAAGATATCTACAGAGAGAATGTCAACATCAACAGCCTGAGGTATCAAGACATTTGTGCTGCCCATTACATTACAAACCACAGGAGAGGGCAACTTCTTCAGCAGGATAGCGCTCCTTCTCATACTTCAGCCTCCACATCAAAGTTCCTGAAAGTAAAGAAGGTCAAGGTGCTCCAGAATTGGCCAGCCCAGTCACCAGATAAGAACGTTATTGAGCATTGAGTCTTGGGTAAAATGAAGGAGGAGGTATTGAAGATGAATCCAAAGAATCTTGATAAACTCTGGGAGTCCTGCAAGAACGCTTTCTTTGCCATTTCAGGAGACAATTTTAAATAAGCTATCTGAGTCATTGCAGAGATGTATGGATAATAATAACCTTTATTTAACCAGGTAAGTCAATTGAGAACCAGTTCTCATTTACAATGATGACCTGGCCAAGAGGCAACATAAAAAGCAGCTACAGTTCAAAGGAGCAGGGACACAATACAATAACAATTTCACAAATCCAGATAATAACATATAAAACCAACGAAAAACTAAAAACAAGCACAGTAATCTTAATTGACTGGATTGAATTTTTAAAAGATGATAGTGGAATGAAAGAGCTGCGCTTTAAGATCTGCTGCAGATGATTTCAAGCATCAGCAGCAGAAAACTGAAAAGAGTTGCGACCAAATGAAGTGTGAACTTTGGTTAAGCAAAGGTTAATAAAATTATGAGAGTGCAGATTACGACGTTCTTCCTGAAAGTTAAAAAGTGACTGTAAATATAGTGGAGACTGGATGCAGTCGTCCGAGCTCATCATGGGAGTCATACACAATAATAATCCCCTTTCCATTGAACCATGACTTTATATTCTATACTGTACATTATTTCTGATAAGTGACAAGACTTTTGTCTAAGTAAAGTCAGAGCTTACTGTCCTAATTAAATTATTAAAAATCAATCATATTTTATTTTGGTAAAACAAGCGTAATCTAGAGGCCTTTGCCTTTCATATAAGCCACTTCTGATACCAAATGATCAACTAGAAGTCAAGTTATTTGTTGTTCTTAAAACTTGGATAGGCGACAAGACTTTTGTCAGGTAGTATATATATAGCATTTTAAATTGTTAAATAAATTTATAAATAATTATAGGTAATGTGAAGTTGCTGAAAACTATTGACATTAGGTAAATATTAACACCAAGAAGATGGATGGATGGGTGGATTGGATGGATGGATGATATTAACGCCAAGGGGATTAGACATAGATAGATAGATAGATAGATAGATAGATAGATAGATAGATAGATATAATAGATATAATATAATATAATATAATATAATATAATATAACATAACATAACATAACATAACATAACATAACATAACATAACATAACATAACATAACATAACATAATATAATATAATATAGCGCCAGCTGGCATTTCTGTGTGGAGTTTGCATGTTCTCCCCGTGGTTGCGTGGGTTTCCTCCGGATGCTCCGGTTTCCCCCACAGTCCAAAGACATGCGGTATAGGTGAATTGGGTAGGCTAAATTGGCCGTAGTGTGTGTTTGTGAGTGAGTGTGTATGGATGTTTCCCAGAGATGGGTTGCAGCTGGAAGGGCATCTGCTGCGTAAAACAAATGCTGGATAAGTTGGCGGTTCATTCCGCTGTGGCGACCCCGTATTAATAAAGGGACTAAGCCGAAAAGAAAATGAATGAATGAATGAATAATATAATATAATATAATATAAAAAAAGAACAAGATAGTTGTCAACAAGCCACTAACTATGATTTAAACATGACGTGTATCAAATAAAATTTCCTAAGCTCAATGTCAGCAGGCTGTGTGTGGTTTGATGCTCCAGTGATCAAGGCCCATTTCAGTGGCGTTTTCAGCTCTGGCTGTAGATAGCAAGGTCAGCAGATGTATTATAAAGCAGGTGCGCCCACACACACGTACACAAACACACACGCACGCACACACACACACAGAACTCCAAACACTGCCACATTGATTTTTTTTCCAGAGGGTAATAACATCATCCCTGTATTGTGAGGAGTAATTTAAACTTAATATGGGTAATTACTCTCCAATAGCTGATAGTTCATTTAAAGCTTGACATAATGCTGTTTGCGTGCAGGAGAATGAAGGATAAAGAATGGCAGGGAAATGGATTAAGCGCTGATGGGCCACACAGTTAGTCAGGCAGCTGTCTTCATTACAGACTATGGGACTAAACCCTAAGCACCCCCTGAGGACGGAGCTTCAGAGGAAATCTATAGCCAAATGCATCATCAGAGAGACAAACAAACGCTTATCGCCAACACTACTGCTACATGTGCTGCGACCTGCTCCAAAAAGAAGATTCTGCTTGTTGTTTAAACAGACGTACTGAAGGAAACGCACCTGGATCTCTTCTCCCTGAAGAGCCATTCAGAAGGGCAGATGTTTTGTGTAAATAAAAGGAATTTTAAGATGTGTGGGTGCTTCCTGCAACAACAACAACAACAACAACAAATGGAATCATACATACAGGATGCTCTGCAAATCACACCAATAAAAGTTGAAAATGTAAATACTTTAAAAGAAAACTTTCCAAATAAAAAAAGTACAATTAGCAACAGAATACACGTAACGATTTTTGAAAATTGCACTGCATTTAACTGTAATATGAACTGTATTTTGGGGTGGCACAGTGGTTAGCACTGTCACCTTACAAGAAGTCACTGGTTCGAGTCCCAGCTGAGCCAGTTGGCATTTCTGTGTGGAGTTTGCATGTTCTCCCCGTGTTGACGTGGGTTTCCACCGGCTGCTCTGTTTCTCCCACAGTCCAAAGACATGCGCTATAGGTGATTAGAATAAACTAAATTGGCCATCGTGCATGTGTGTGAATGAGTGTGTATGGGTGCTTCCCAGTACTGGGTTGCAGCTGGAAGGGTATCCCCTGCTTAAAACATATGCTCGATAAGTTGGTGGTTCATTCTGCTGTGGTGACCCCTGATAAATAAGGGACTAAGCCGAAGGAAAATGAATGAATGAACTGTATTTTACTGTAGGTCATTTCTGCAGTATGTTACCGTATTGTGACCGTATTGTGACCGTATATCTTATAGATATATCTAAAATTCTGATGTTACATATAGAGCAAGTTAAATGGTTCTGCAAATGTAAATATAGTATTTCTGGAATAACTGATTTACAGTAAGTTACTGTAGATTCTACAGGGAATTGTTAACAGTGTACTAATTCAGTTTTTCTACTTCACAACTTCATGTTTAATTTAATGCAGTCTATCAATTCAAAACAAATTGATCATGCGAGTAAGTAAGCTATCACCTGTAACATTTAATAAGCTTCTAAAAAGTATTCAAAACCTACCAATTCTCAGATAAATCTGTCAACAAAACAAGCACAAATGAAAAAAGGACAGCAGTAACACAATTAAATACATGCATCAAACGACAGCGTGCTTTCAGATTTTCGAAAAAGGTCATTGAATAACCAACAAAACCTCACAGCAGTTTCTAACTTTTATTTAGTAGCCAATTAGAATTCATTTGTATAGTCTCATTGATCGTATTTGACCACGCTCAGTCACAGGTGAGATTAGGGAAACGTCTTCTTTTAAAACGTTGCACATTTTAGTATGATAGACATTTTGAGCTACATATCACTAGTCTGTAAAATGGTTGTGTTTTCACACGAGGTTAAACTGGAACAGTCTTCACTGTATTAATTAATCATTAGGTTAGTTAGTTAAATTAGTGATTGTGTCTCTGTGTGCGAAACTGCAACGTTCTCTATAAAACCGAAAGTGACAAAATATTTATTTGTTTTGGCCCATTTAAGGATATAGACCTAAATCAAATTTCAGTCAAGGCTACCAAGACGCTGCGGTAAATATTTAAATGAAAGAAATAATTACTTAAATTATTGCTTAATATGGTTTTTTTATAATAATTTCGCATAATAACAATCTCTATATACAAAACAATTATTCTACACACTGAAAAAATGATTCATTGAATTGGTTGCTACGGAGACCCGGAAAGGACATAATGGTGGGAGAAAAAAATGGGCGGGAGAAAAAAACAACAACTGAGTGATAGTGAAATATATATTTTTATATAATGATGTTTTGGGCACCACGGTGGCCTAGTGGTTAGCACGTTCGCCTCACAGCAAGAAAGTCGCTGGTTCGAGTCCCGGCTGGGTCAGTTGCCATTTCTGTGTGGAGTTTGCATGTTCTCCCTGTGGTTGCGTGGGTTTCCTCCGGGTGCTCCGGTTTATATAGTGTATGAGTGTGAATGTGTGTGTGTGTGTGGATGTTTCCACGGGATGGGTTGCGGCTGGAAGGGCATCCGCTGCGTAAAAATATGCTGGATAAGTTGGCGGTGGATTCCGCTGTGGCGACCCCGGAATAATAAAGGGACTAAGCCGACAAGAAAATGAATGAATGAATAATGATGTTTTGAAGAAAGGGAATGCAGACATTTTTATATTCATTACAAAGGCGTTTCAAGATTAAAAATAGGGGAGAAATATGGGAAAATACTTCAATGAGATGTTACCGGTATAGACCGGCAAATAATAAAAACGGCAATAAAATATATTTTCCTATCAGTTTTTTTTCTTCCCCATCCATTCCCCCCACCCCACCATCCCATCCCTTCCGGGTCTCCGTAGGTTGCAAACAATTTATATGGGCTGAATTTAAACAAATAAAATTTTAAACGTTCAACTTAATTAGTTTAAATTCAGCCCATAGAAGTTGTTTGCAACCATTTACCTTAAAAATGTTGTAAATCCAGTGATTCACTTCTTTTTCAGTGCATATTTGGTTTTCAAGATTGTTCTCAGCACTCTCAGAAATAAAGGTACGCAAGCTGTCACTGGGGTGGCACCTTTTCAAAAGTTACACATCTGTACCTAAAGGGTCCATATTAATACCTCAAGGGTACATATTAGTACCTAAAAAGTACTAAAGTGCTCCTTTTAAAAATTTTAGGTACTAATATATAATTTTGAGGTACCAATATGGACCCTTTAAGTACAAATACCACCCTAGTGACAGCTCGCGTACCTTTATTTCGCAAGGAACGTTTTCCTTCCAGATATAAACATAGAACATTCCCTCCAGATATAAAAAGAAGGTTCAGGAACAACCTCTTTTAGGTTCTCTGTCATAAAAAACCTTCCTGAAAGACTCTGTGAAGGTTAGTTTTTGTTTGCCCAAGAACATACAGAGAACGTTGTCAAAATGTTCCTATTTGGTTCCCTAAAAATGACCAAATAGGAACCAAATGGTAACTTCTGGGGAACGTTCTGGTTCCTGGGTTCAAAGGAAATCCCACGACTCTTTTTTTTTTTCTTTTATTCGCAGCATATCATTGTTCTCTACCACTAATCAAACAAAGTCACACATCTCCAGTTTGGAGGGCAGCTCGGCTCTGTCTTCCGCAGGGAATAGTGTGCCCTGTTCTCCAGAGAAAGAGGACACGGAGACAATGTCACACAGCAGAAAACAGCCACATTCATCGCTCCTCCAGGGCTTTACAGTAATGGCCAAAGTCACACAAGGTGAGTCGTCAAAGGCAGACGCGCAAGGTGAAGCCCTCAACCATCTGGACAACAAGATGCAGCTCCACACACTGCCATGTTCTACATATGTTTATTTAAATCACAGGAAGTGGCTTTCACTTTTCTAAACTTTGAATTCTGAATATGCATGTACAGAGGCCACTGCTTCATATTACTGTACTGATTCTGTGTCATGTTTACAGACGGCTCAAGTTCAAAGGAAATCACCACAAAGAAATGGTCTGATTGACGTCGGAACTTTTTTGAGCTTGAGTCTACAAATGCGTATTATATGACTGGTGAGAGCGGTACTGACTTTGCTATGAAACAAGATACAACGTATAATGAACTACACTCCACAAATGATTTGTTCAAACTACTTATTTCAAATGAGTTGAAACAACACAATTAAGTTTTTTTTCTTAATTCAGTTTAATTATGTTCAACGAAAGATTATAGAATATACAAGACATGTCACTCACATAGTTTTGAATGGGGTAAAGTGTAACAGTCAAAACGGCAACTGAAGCCCAGCCTCCTAGTACAAGAGCCAATCATTCAATTAAATTCATCTTTATTTCTATAGCGCTTTTACAATGTAGATTTTGTCAAAGCAGCTTAACATAGACGTGTTAGTAAATTGAAACTGTGTCAGTCCAGTTTTCAGAGTTGAAGAGCAAATCTATCGATGTGCAGCTCCACTAGTCCCAAACCAAGCAAGCCAGTGGCGATGAACAAAACTTGGATAAATTTTGATAACCCAATTGACGAGAGTGAAGGAAAAATAATTTAAAAAAAAACCTTGAGAGAAACCAGGCTCAGTTGGGCATGACCATTTCTCCTCTGGCCAAACTTCTTGTGCAGAGCTGCAGTCTTGGCGCTGGAGGCTAGAGAGCGCTGGACGTCCCTCATAGAAAAAGCTGCAGGTGTGAGTAGTTCACTGGCAGGTGTTCAGGCTGGCAAGACTCGTCGTCACTAGTGTCTTTCAGGAATCAGTCTCATGATCTCCGCTGCTCCATAACCACAGAATTGAGAAGGGTATAAACGAAGGTCGGAGCCAGCTCCAAGTGGGTGGGACTAGAGCTCCAAGTGGGCTGTGCAAACCTGGAGTTTTTATTTATTTAATGTCTTGTACATGACACAGGGTCCAATATTGTGCTTTTTGTACGTCTACACCTACCGCAACTCTAAACCCAACCCCACAGTAACCTGTTGTGTTTTATTAACGTCTACACCTAAACCCCAACCTCACAGTAACCTGATGTGTTTTATTAATATCTACACCACCTAAACCCAACCTACCTGTGGTTTAAGTCCCTCACACTTGGAGGTTACCCAACCAACTTGCGGTGTAATCCCTACCACATGGAGGTCTCCGGGTTGAAGCGATACCTACTTGACAGAATCTGCTCAGGATATGGCCTGGTCCACGGTTATGGAGACCTTTAGAAGTCCTCTATGGTTGGCATCATCTCTTCTAGGATCTCAAAAGATCTCAAGAAAAGTTATCATTGATCGCTATAAATCGATGTTTCTCCAGGAAGGGGCTTGGGCCAGAGTTTCCGCACATTTTGTGTGATTTGTACATTTAAAAATGAAACTAAAGAGACTAAAGTGGTTTAGATTTATTGCCGATTCCTAATATACATTTTAATCGTAAGCTTGTCAAGCAATTTCAAAGAATTTGATGTTTCCCCATTCAAACAGAATGCCTGAGCATACAGCCCGAGGCGTTTCAAAGATGACTTGCCTTAAAGGGACTTTGGTTCAATCCACTGAAGTTTGTAAAAACAATTCATCAATTTGTTTTGAGACAACATGAAGAAATTGTGCAGAACCCAGCATTTTTTACAGTGTAGCTCGAGAGAAGACAAATGTTCAGTTTCTTTCCTCGCTGCGATACCGCTAGCTAATCTAAAACTAGAGTTAAAAGTGCAATAAGCATATATTTTCTTTTGTTTGATTTACAGATGTTTCACTGAATGAAACATGCATAACGTTGCCAAGAGCAATTATTAGTTTAATGCAGTCCTTTTAAGCTGGAAATTAATTACAAGTAGCAAGCCAGGTGTGAACTGTCCAATCACATCAAAACAAACTGCTTTCACGCTTGAAAGAGAATGAGATTTCCTTAAATACTTTAATGAGGTGTTAACAAAATAAGTGGTACAGTTTATTATTCCAGTCAGTTGATAGTGTTTTTCAATGTGCATATTAATACACAGAACATACAGAGAGGGAACGAAAAAAAAACCCAGGTCCAATTCAGCCCCCCGATGCTTCTTTAAAGCATATTAGCACATCATTTTCTTTTTTCTGGGAGTGCATCGAGGGCCTAAAGCGATTCAATCATTTCTAACGCCGGGTTGCTAACGAGATCCTCGCAGCTCCAAACCAGTGTGAACATCTGTGAAATAGTAAGCGAGTTGAAGCGTGCATGGAGTGGAATGAAGAGAGGGTGATGCTGCAAACGAGTAGCCTGTTTAATGTCATCATTTGGTCATTATAGTCAAAGGTCCTTTCAGTTTAGTCCACAAACAAAAGCGCGTCCAGACATGATCTGCTTCCAAAACGCACCACCCGAAAAACTGGACGCCACTGAAGGGGCTGTGTGGAGTAAACACAAACCCCATCATGCATCTGATCTGGCTTGAAATCCCTCAAAGGGATGAAATAAGCCACTTTTCGGTAACTGTACCGAGAAACAATGCTCACCGACGCTCAGTTTGTTCAATGCAAAAATACATCAACAGAATATCATAACCAGAAAGGCAATATATAACATTTAACAAAGAGCAAGAAATCAAAAAAGAAAGTGAGAAATAGTTTATACATGCTGCAGTTAGAGTAGTAACATGCGTTTACCTCGTCTGTTGGAGACCGCTGACAGGAACACTCATTTTAGTGTCTTATTTTGGTCCTGCATCGAAGAAAGCTGTTGAGTGTCACCTCTCTATACAGAAAACTTCTCCATTCACAGTTGCCAGTATCTACAACAGCGTTCAATAATGTTCCCTGCTCCGTTCAATCTTCAATCTAAAACGAGGAAACAAGTCCAACTGACTTAAAACAACTTCTGGAAAACTGATTCAAAACAATGTGCACATTCTATATAGATGACAGTACTCTTAAATAAAAAAATAACAATAAAACAAAGTGTTCTCATCCTTACGCTACAGAACAGATAATCAGAAACTTTCTTCAAGAATATCCCATGTGGTATAGAGTTTTAAAATGGCTTACTATATATGTTCAAAGGATTCTCTTTCATATTTACAAAATAAAATGCGTATCTTTAGCATTAGGAGGTCCTGCGTACCATCACAGTCACTCTTTTTTTCCTTTAGTTTGCAGAAAGCTAAAACTGTTGGTCGAAGGCACTGACAAATGTCCTTTCACCAGTGCTGCTGATTAACATGATACAAAAATAAATCGAGAAAAATATAGACTTAAGGACTAGTGGTTACAAATGGCAGAAAGTGAAAGACATTTGGCAAAGGTAATGTTTCATCTGGTCCCAACAAAGCGAAGTCAGGTGGTTGTTGTTTCCTTTCGAGTGATTGTTCGTGACCATGCAAACAAAGGCAGCGATGATATGCACGTAACAGACGAAGTGGCCGTTCAAACACACTCCTCCGCAGACATCAGCAGAGGGTTGATGTACTCGAAGCCTTCAAACTCAGACTGGTCGATCTTCTTTACAGCATCACTGGGGGAAAGGCAAACACATAATCAATCAGTCTTAACCCTTTAACAGGCATCGTAACTATCTGCTTGACCTTTGGTCCACTGATTATCATTAAAATATAAACCTCAAAGTCAGCTTGGACTGGTGTCAGGAACAGAATTTAAATAAAAAATTCTTAGTGTGAAGTTTAAACAGACCAAACAATGTTGATATCCGAAAGCACTTTAACATCTCCACTATAATTCCTATAGACACATCCCCCACTGCTGATTGGCTGCAAGTCTGTTTTGGGACTTGGTTCGACAACGTATTTTTCAAATATGACTTTTGCATGTTAAGTCTGAATACTCGCTGACGCCCCCTGCATGAGCTATTTTTTTAATGTGACTGTTATTTAGAATGCATCGCTTCAAAGTTTCCATGACGACACATTAAGTTTATCACATGACATACCTCAAACCTGATGATTTATGTATATACCCTTTTCTTTGTTTCTTTTTCCCTTTTTAGCAAATATTGACAAACATCCTAATCATATTGAGAAATTTCCAATATTCTGATAGTGAAATTTCTGTAAGCACATGGACTTGCATGTTTAAACATCTTAAGAATGATCATATTAGTTATATATCTATAGCGATCCTTAGGAAGTATCAGAGCTGCTGGATTTAAAACATGTTAATTAATCAACTTCTCCCAAATTACATGAAAGTAATTAGCTGTTTAACTGAGAAATGAATAGAGTAAATGTTCTAGTAACATAAACAGTGTGTATCTGATTAATGCTGATTAATACTTCTGCGTAAAGTGCATGTGTATGGTCCTTCAAGCAGCTGCATAGTCGTCACTGTGGCTGACGCCGACCTCTCAAAAAATGTTACTACGTTGCATATCGCAAGCTCTGTGATGGGTCAGCTTAGTAGCGGTGAAGAGTCTGGTCGGGAAGCAACGAACTTGATGGAGTGTTTACAAGTCGTCACCTTGGAATTATAAAGTTCTATCTGCGTTCTGAATGATTTTGATATTGAGCTTTGCATTCCATAGCACACAGTACGCATGTAACACTTGTTTTTTATATAAAAAGTCTTAAAATGTAAACAACTTATATAAAAAAAGCATCCCATAATGTAAATAAGTTGTCAATTAATAAGAATATGTCAATAACTCAATTTTGACAAAAATGTCAGACAGAACCTTATAATTCTAAGGTGATGAAGTGTCGAGTCCCGTGAGGAGCTCCAGATGGAAATTTTAGTTTTGTGTTTACCTCATGATTAAAGTTGTTTCACGTCTACCGGCTCATGCCTCTGATCGACCAAGTTTAAGCTACTTGTACATTAAGGTAGTGTTAAAAAATAATAATAAAACTGTGTAAATGCACCGCTACGTGCAAGGTAAGCATCGTTGGTCACAGTGATCACTCGACGCAGAAGTATAAAACAGCCTTAAGAATAACACACATCGTCAGATAATGTGTAAAAGGATTATTATAGACATTATCCTAGACATCAGTGTGAAGTTTTACAACCCATTAAATGTTATGTTTTGCTAACATAACATAGGTATTTAAATTATGGCTGAACAATATATCACTAGACATCAATATAGCAATGTGTGTATCTGCAATAGTGCCATCACAAGATTCGATTATTTATTAAAGTTTAAAAGATGATATTATTAAATATTTTAATTCTTTTTTATCATTTATACAATGATGACCATGTTATTTTACATTTGATTGTTTGATTTTAGTACATGAATACAGTTAGACTTAACAAAAAAACAGAAAGGACTATTTATTCATTTGTTTTTGTTTGTAATTGATTATAATTGATGTAGATCCACTGCATAGAATCATCCCAGTCGATCTAAAATGATGAAATCTTTCCAAATAGAGCAATTCAAATCATCTGGTGAAATTGGATTCATATCGCAATATAGATCGCAGTAAAACTAAATATCGCAATGTCAGATTTTTCCAAAATCGTGCAGCCCTAATTTAAATGTCTGAAACTTAAAATAAATGTAATGTGTCTGAAAACACCAACAATATAAGATTTATGACGTTAGATTTATTCTCTATGTGAATCCAGCAGCAGATCATGCGATGAACTGATCATTTTAATCACACCGGTGTGATCGCACATATCAGAGAGTTAACCGCTTCACTCAAACATAAAAAAACAGACTGTAAAATATCTTCCAGGAAAACTGGGTTATGTGGAAATGAGTGAATCCAGTTCACTGTAATGTGTCATCAGGCATCGTAAAAAGCGATATTACTTCCTGATGAAAGCTGCATTGCTGTGGTGAAGATGTGAAGTAGATCAGTGGCGTCTGAGCTGTGATTCAGAAAGCATGAGGCGTGACAGAGACAGATGTACATGAACAGACACTCACTCATCGTCAGGCGTCAGCTGAATGGGCTCGTTGGTGAACTGGGCATCAAAGTTATCCAGGCCAAACTCGCCCGAGATGTTGGGTTTGAACGGTGGAACCACTTGCTTCTGCTCCATCTGAAACGCAGGTAACATGAGTCAAATAATGACTGAAACATACTCATCGTAATGAGGTTACTTCCTAAAGTTAATTAACCATTATAAAGAACAGATGTTTCAGTAAAAGAAGCAAGAATTCTTCATGTACATTCCAATGTGTCTGAGCCAAAAATGACTTAATCATGATTTATATGATACAACCATAATGTCATTCAGTGTAGCAATAGTTTATACACCTAAAAAAACACGTCATAGTTAGAACAAGAATCACTGGATGACATATTAAAAGGTTTTTTGGCATTTTACATACTTTAGATACTCTATACCTTGCTATTATCCTTCATGTCGCAATATTTTTACCTTTTAGTCAGTGAGTGTTTACAATATAACAACGTAATATGTTTAATTATTCTTTTATATAACTAACAAATATCTAATGTGTTCACTGTGTAAAATCGTGTAATACAGAAGAAAATTAATAGTAAGCATTTTTCAGAAAATAAGCATTGAATAAAAAGCACACATACATTTTCAGTTGTGTTTTTGAAGAATAAAAATGAGTGATAATAATTCTCAGACATTTTTATCTTTTTGTTCTCTCTGTTACTCTAAGCAAGGACCGTTTCCAGGGCTGCTCTAGCCAGCTTACTCTGCCCTTGCTGTAAGGTCAGGATGGGCTCCCCCTGCAGGCCACCACAAACACCACAGTCTGTCTGAGAGGAAAGTGTAATCTGATAGTTTCAAACTGTCTGACCGCTACAGCTGTCTGTGTGTGTGTGTGTGTGTGTGTGTGTGTGTGTGTGTGCGTGTGTGTGTGTGTGTGTGTTGCCCAGACCAAACAGGGACAAGAGGTCACTGTTCGTCTGAGTCTCGTCTGCTGGTTTGACATCATTTAAACCTGCCTCATATGATACAGCTCACGGTCTCAACCCTCAGAGCAGAAAAATCAATAACGTGACACCTTATCACCTTCATTATATCACTGGCCTTACACGTGATCATGACACAACCACAATCAACTGAAACACTCAGGCTTTTTTTTATAAGCTACAGATACATTTCTAAAATGGAGTATGTAAAAGACCTTTTATTTTGAGTTTCAAACAGTGGTTTGAAAAAAATAAAAGAAATGGACAAGCTACAAAAAGATAGAACACTTGAGACTTTGCTGGATTTAGTATGTACTGGTTTAAGTAAAGCACTAATATTTATTTCAATCTATAAGGGTGTGATCACATGTCAAATATATTTTCATTTAGAACTTTTTCCCTTTAACAAACATTGATTGAAATCCAGGTCTGTTCTGCCATTTACTGATCTCTTGACTCTTCTGAAATTAAAATGTTGGAATTGTGCTGTTAAAAATAGGGCTGTGCGATATGGGCAAAAGAAACATATCATGATTTACTTGAACAATATTGTGATTTCGATCTTAATCACAATTTTGACACATTTTACAGTGTGAATCTGAAACATAATTCCAAAGGAAAATAATTAGATCTTTATCAAAGACCTGTAACATCTACAACAGACATGAGGAAAAAATAAAATCACCTTGTAAAGGTATAATAAAGTGGCTCTAGAACAGACCTAGGGCAAAACTAATAAATAGACTACTCAGTGTGTGTGTGCACCGTCAAACACAAGTCGATATTCTGTTTGACCATATAACAGAAATATGTACTTTTGAATGTGTCCAGATATTTGATTTTTTTTAGACCTCTTTGTGATGCTGTTGTGAAGTAGACCGGTCTCACATCGCGTCTTTTGTACGCACAAGTTCATTATGACTTGCGCACATATTGGGAGTGACGTTTCCATGCGCATCCAGTTGAAAACATCTCTACTTTTAGAATGCTGTAAGCGCAACACGAGTCACATAGCAAGGAAAAAGCGATCAGCCTCATACTTTGTATGAAATATACACATTTCTGTAGACTAATTATCTCAGACAAACACAAAGCACCCAAACACTTAGTGCTTTTTAGTTTTCTCAATAAATAAAACTTGTATCGAAACTGCAGCAACGTTTTGTTAGTTTGTCATTCTCCAGAAAATGGTTAATGGTCACTGAGCAACGACAAAGGAGCGCGAGCGCAAAGCACGTTGAATGCTGAAGGAAGTGACATGCCTCACACTTTCCACATGCTTTAAGATGCAATATGTGACTTTTTGGCATCAAGTCCTTCTGTGTTGAACTCATCATCCCTGCTTGTGCAGGCTATTTGTCATTAAGCTCAGTCTCCTGTTCTCGTGCCGTTTTTAACCACGTTACAATTGGTTCAAATTGCATACTGTGGGAAAATCGTGCTGTAAGGCGATTTAGAAATTGCGCATGTTCAAATCGCAATTTCAATACGAGTTTAATTAATCACACAGCACTACTTAAAAGCAATTTAATCTTGTCTGAAAACATGACACTTTTTGTTGCTTAATGAAGTAGAAAAGGTCTTTTAAATTTGATATAAATGTCAGTGTTACTGAATAACAAAAAATGACCTTCACTCAAACACAACTAGAAAATGTAAAAACTGAAAGTGAGAATTCTTAAGTGGTCTATTAATGTATACCACTATTGTCCTAAAAACATCAATTCAATTCATGTTTATTTCCATAGGGCTTTTACAATGTAGATTGTGTCAAAGCAGCTTAACATAGAAGTTCTAGTCCAGATTTATTAACATTCATCAGTATGAATGTTATGTAGACTGACATTTGTTCACTTTCATTTTGACACAACTAATAAGTTATTGATTTTTAAAATCTCATCTCTTTAAATCAAAGTGCAGTAATGTATTTACAGTTAAAATATACCACTTTTTTCTATCTGTGAAAAAAACAGATATAGTATAATTAAACTAATAGGATGAACTCAGAAAAAAAACAGGATTTCATAATGACTCATTTTTGGGTGAGCTGTACTTTCAAAGCGGACGCACCTGAAATGCTTTTGAAGTGGCAAGAACTCACGACAAAATTACAGGAATGACTAATCAAATGAAGGATTCCTCAAGGTCATAAACAACAGTAAACAGCTCTTCAGGCTCCATTAAGTCCTCTCTTTAGTTTCACTAACGTCAGGCTACAGAGAATGACTCATTGCTTCCTCTGCATCTCCAGTCAAAACATCCAAGAAGACAGATAAAGGAAACGGAGATAACAATGACTCACAAGATCCCAGTCTACATTTCGGAAAAAAGGATGGGCCATGATGTCTGCAAAGCCTGTCTGAGGATGACACCCCAGCCGTTCCTTTGGCTCCTACAAAAAATAAAATAAAAAAAAAGACAAACCGTCATTGAGAAGAAACCAGATACATTTTAAAGTCTTGTTTGTTCTAATTGTCCTTCTAATTGCTTTGCTATTCATTTTGTTCTTTGTTTGACTAAAACCGAAACCGTATTATGCACACAATGTTGGACTAAGTGAGAGTATCTACATATTGTTGCTTTCTGGTGATTTAACTTGCTTCTATTGACCTCATTTGTGACTTGCTTTGGGAAAAAATGGTCTGCTAAGTCCATAAATGTAAATGCAAAGAGACGAACAGATACACACAGAATGATTAAGACATAACAGAAGGACGTAAAGTAAGGAAAGATTATGATGGCACTATAACAAGCTCATCTGACGCAAGGACATTAGCATTGATCTGTCTGGTCTGCTTCACCTTGTTGAGGAATCCCTTCAGCACGCTTGCGGCTTTAACCGATAACGATCTGGGAATTCTGATCTGCTTCTCCAAAATGACTGCAAAAGAAGTGTAGAAGAAAAAAATGACATTTGCACATGGGGACAAAGCATATCTGAAATGTTCATGCTGCCGTGGTGTACCTTGGAAAAGATAATCCTCTGTGTTTTGGTCAGGGTTATCAGAGCTGCCGACTATGTCGAAGGGAGATCTTCCAGCCATCATCTCAAACATCAGGACGCCCAAAGCCCACCAGTCCACACTGAAACCTGGACACAAATAACACGCGTCATCCTGAGGCTTAATGCTGAAATAAATTAAATGGTTATGAAGCAAACAAAAAATGTGATAAAGGTTTTAAAGGTGAGGTATGTGGAGTTGATCGAACTAGTGGTTGAACCAAGTATTGCAGTCAAAATTCAAAATATTAGATTAGATTCAACTTGATTGTCATTACACATGTACAAGTACAAGGCAGCGACATGCAGTTTAGGTCTAACCAGTAGTACAATAGCAGCAAGTGCAGATACAGGTATAAATTATAAAGTGCAGTTATGCAAAAACTATGGTGATATTTACATATGGATGTACTATGAACATTATATACAGGTTGCATTAGTTATGAACAGAGATTTACAGTAAATGATTATATGTACAGGTTGCTATTAATAATCAGAAGTGTGCAGATAGATAACCTAATTACAAATGTACGTGTACAGTGGGTATGTACAGTTCAAGTAAATGAATCAGTGCAGGTTGCTGTTAATAATCAGAAGTGTGCAGATAGATAAACATAATTACAAGTGTATATGTACAGTGGGTATGTACAGTTAAAATAAATGAATTAGAATATGTGCGATTTTTAAAATGTGCAAATGTTAAATAGTGCAGTGATTGGAGAGGGTTTCAGCCCCTCCTCTGACACACAGGTTGCCAGATTGATGACACCAACAGGAAAAGTGTGGCTTTAGTCTAGCCTTACACTGTAAGTTGACCAGCTAGTGTTTGTTTGTAGTTTTTGCCAATTAAAAACCAGCACATGCAGATATGTGTCATGTTTTGGCAGCAAGGGGAGCTGAAATATAATTGGGTAAACTGGCAGTTGGTGGAGTTACACAGTCCAAACCCAAGACAGATATTTTCACACAAAACTCACATTTTCAAAGGACAATAACTCACTGTTGCATTATTTTCCAGATAAACAAGTATGTTCACTTAGCATGCATCATACATTTCTGCATATAACATATTTTACTTTTTTAAGATTTACAAGAGTAAAAAAAAAATAGCACCTTTAGCCAAAAAACTTTGTTAAACTTTCTGCTGTGTGTGAGTTTACCGTAGTCTTCTCCTCTCAGAATCTCTGGTGCAATGTAATTGGGAGTCCCACAGAAAGTGCTGGTCGTGTCTCCTGGTCTCAGTCCCTCCTGCGTAAGAGATTATAAATAAAACCAAAAGACATTTATAACATATAGTAATAGCTTATTTCAGGTTCCTTTCACAAGTCTTTTTTTAACGGTTAAATGACTGCCAGGGCATGTTTTTCTGCAGTAATGTTCAGTGTAATATTCTTTAATGAATTTTATATACTATTATTACAATTATTATTTGTAATACTGGAAACCGTGAATGCATACAAAATCCTTTGAAAATATGTCTAAATATATTCTACTCTGATTTAACCCACCTTCACGCTTTTCAAAGTATTGTATTTTATTATTATTTGTGTTTTTGTATTTGTGTAGATCAAAAGCTTTTATAGTTTTATAATACAGATGCTTTTCAATACATAAATGTACTAAATTATTACATTTGTAAACTGTATTTATATTTCTAGAAAAATATTAACATTGTGAAGTATTACTTTTTAAATTAAATTATTTACAGGTTTATACATCCTAAAACTCCTATTGAAATATTTATCACAAACAATAAAAGTTGCAGTAATTAAGTTTATTACAAGCAGTGCACTCATATTTTATTCAATAGTGCGTGAGGTTTGTGACATTAAAGGTTATTAGATATTTAGACATCACATTTTGTTACAAAACTTTCCTCTGTTGAAAAAGAAAGAAAACACAGTGCTCTACATAAACAAGTACACCTCTTTACAGATTTCTCTTTTAAAGTAATAATATCTATAGGATGCTATAAAATAAGATATTTTTGTCTATACATTTACAAAGCCAAAACTAGAACTAATTTAAGAAAATAATTGAAGATCGCTGGGCTAAAATAAGTATCCCCTAATGAATGCTAGGGAAAATATAAAATAAAGCTTTAAAGAGACACTAGAGGTAAATTCAAGACAAATATTAAAAAAAATATATATAAATTGTTTTGAAATTTTCCAGTTTGGAATTCTTTTTGACAACACCTCACTCGAATTAAAATGTACTATCTTTGTGTTCCTAAAGATGTCAGGCAACACACTCTTATTTCAATGAATATTTAATTAAACGATTTCTGCTTAAATGTGCCAAAATATATCACCTATATTCACTAAATTATGTATAAACTTTATTTTCGAATGGGATGTACTCACTCAATGGTTACCATCAACAGTTTGACACCCAACATTTTTCACAATTTCTTTTTGAGTTGAGTAGAAGCAAGAAAGCCGTACAGGTTTGGAGCAAGTGGAACATTTAACCACTGACCACATTCAGATTTACCTTACACATGCCGTAATCAGTGAGTTTGATGTGTCCCTCTGAATCCAGCAGAACATTGTCCAGTTTCAGGTCCCTGTAAATAATGCCACGCTCATGGAGGTAGTTCAAGGCAAGACTGATCTCCGCAGAGTAAAACCTGCGAAAGAAAAGAACAAGAGACACAGTGACCGCATTTGTCTTTCTGCTCCTGTGGCGAGTTGTTCAGACAACGTTGAAAGTATTACGCGTTAAACGTCCTCATACCTGGCATGCTCTTCCGGAAGTTTCCTCTGCCGCTGCATGTGGAACATGAGATCTCCTCCATTCACATACTCGATTACAAAGAACAGTCTGTGAAAGAACAGCATTAAATAATCATTAGCCCTCATTATCAGACAAAGACAGTTCACACTTAACTAAAAGGTTCAACAATAAATGGCCTAAGGGGTGCTTTTATTTAACTTTGGGTGTAGAAGTTGAAAAAAAAGGTCACTTTTACCTATTTTTCCATTCTCACCACATCTTAAAATCTTCATACATATATTTTAAATGATGTCTTATGACTAAATGAACATTGATGTGGCAAAAATATTTTAGTTACAGTAATAGTATTAGTATTTTTTCAGCTTTAATGCAATTTAAAATGCCATTTATTCCTATGATGACAATGCATAATTTTCAACAGCCTTTAAATCCAGTATTAAGTGTCACATGACGTTTCAGAAATAATCCTATTATACTGAACTCTATCCTATGGTGCTGCAAAAGTGCATTTCTATTTTCAACAATGAAAACCCTTTTGTTGCTTAATATTTTCGAGGAACCTGTGATGAACTTTTAAAACCATGAATGTCATTATTGTAAGTTTTAATCAATATACTGTCCTTGTCCTTGCTTAAAAATAGTAATTTCCATTTGAAAAAAAAAAAAGTATATAGCATCTTGTTTAAAAAGGGTTTATAAATCAATTTATATTTAGCTATAGTTAAATCAAAGGTGTTCCATAAAAAAAGAGCTAATAACTTAGTAAAAGAAAACAAATGAGAGCTGAACTGCATAAATTTTAAAATAGAATGAATCTAAATTTAATTCATAACATAAACTAATTCTAAACAAACTAATTTTTACTAAATTATAAGCTCTTTTTATGGAACACCTTCACTTAACTATAACTAAGTAATAATTTAATGACCATTGAATGACTAAACCCCCCTTTTTATACATGTCTCAGTAAATATAGATGAAATATTTTGACACATTTAAATAAAACCGTTTTATAAAATATTCAGTGAAATATTACAATGACAATCTAGAAATAAAATTAGTTTACAAATGTATTAAATTAATTTAATGCCATAATATAAACTGAAATTAAATATAATGTATTTAAAAACATCTGTATTACAAAACTATAAAAGCTTTTGATCTACACAAATACAAAAAATAAAATACGTTACAACACTTTGAAAAATATGAAGGCGAGTAAAACCAGCTAAAACATAACTAATGAAACCAATTCAAGTATATAACATCTCATTTTGAAAAAAAAAAAGTATTTATAAATCGATTAATATTTAGCTATAGTTAAAGGTGCTGTATGCAAGTTTTTGGCTCTTCTTAAGCATAAAAATACCATAATATGTTTGCAGATATTTAAGAAACATATTTAAGAAAGTGAACATTCTTGTTTATCTGAAAAACAATGCTAAAGTCAGTTATTCTGCTTTGAAAATGTCTGTTGAGTGCCAGAACGCTGTCTTTGTTTTGGTCATTTTACCCACCAAATGCCAGATTTGCAAATTATATTTCAGCACCCCGGGCTGCCTTGTTGGAAAACCACATATTTTTATTCATTCATTTATTCAAAAAGGCATTCAAAGCATGTGTCCGTGACCGAAATGAGACCCCTGGAGAAAAGTAGCAGACTCCGAAATGAGACGCAGATAGAGAGTTCCACATGAAGTGGTTACTAATTGGCAAATAATATAATTTTTACAAGCAGAAACATTAGGTAAGCAGGTTACATTGTGACCCCGCGTATTAAAAACCTGCTACATGAGGAGATCTGCAGTGATGAGCAATTTGGATATTTGCACCAGACAAAACACGACAGAAATTTAAAAACAGCCATTCAGGAGCACAGAATATGCACTCACTCACAAAATGGTAACGTCTATCATCTAATTAATACATATTAAACCTCTTTAACATTAATAAATGTACATGCTGAATCACTAGTTATGTTTCTTTCCAAAAGTTTATGCTTTATACTTTATGCGCAAAACTGGAATATTGGATAAGAGACATGCGAATAAAGCAGCGTTTCCCTCCAACGAGTGAAAACAACAAAAACATCACTTCCAGATTAACTGGTGCCAAACATCAACAGTAAAAATGGATTCTGCTGTGGTAGGAGAAGCTGCGTGAATTTTTTCTTCATTTAATAAGCGACTTGCGCCTCAGAAGGCAATTCTGACACGCAGTGAACCCCTCGTGGTGTTTGAAGAGACGATTGAATTCTTGATTCTGGAGGTCATTAATAATATAATAACACTAATACTGAAACCATTAAGGTTAAAGATCTTATATAGAACACTCGCTCTTGTTGGTCTTTAATCTGTCAACCTGCGCTTGCGTTTGTTTCGATCCAGGAATGCATTACCTAGTTCAACCACTGGGTGTCAAACTTACATACTGCACCTTTAATCAAAGGTGTTCCATAAAAAAATAAAAAAAAATTGTAAAATAATTTAGTAAAAGAAAACAATTGAGAGCTTAACTGCATAAATTGTAATTTAGAATAAATATAAATTAATGTATAAAACAATCATGAACAACATAATATTATATTTGATTTGATGATCTAAAAGCGTGAGTAGAGATGGACAGACCTGCTCTCCGTTTGGAAGCAGGAGTGAAGTCCCACAAGGAAGGGATGGTTTGAAGCCTGCTCAAACACATGCTTTTCAGTCTGAACCCAGTCAATATCCTGAAAAACAAGAAAGAGAAGAACAAACAGCACGCACACACACACACAAACACAAACACACAAAATCAATCTCCCATTGAAAAGCAGAGCATTCTTTCAGTCAGTAGGGGAAACATTTGGAAGGACATTGAGGACAGTATTGAGCAGAGGCTCCTCGCAAGGCTGAAAACTGATAAAGGTTTTAAAGACGGGGGCACCAGGTCTTCCTGAGGAGCTGCTCATGTATGTGAGGAGACTCATAATGGACAGATACAGAATGAAAAACTAAGACCCTTCATTGACAGCCTGGTGAAAATCCCTCTGACCGTGAGACTTGCTTAAAGAAGCACTGAAGGGCCAGTGGAGCACAGCTGCCATTATTGACCATTGGCTTCTGCTGTCAGTTCATCACATGAGCCTTAAGTGCAGATAATCATCGCTAAATGGTCACTTCATCAACACCTCATCTGTTTGTGTGCTCTTCAACACATTCTGGACAGATTACATCCAGATACGCCTCTTTGCTTGATGAATTCTGCAAGTCATGACTTATTTTGTTTTAGACAGGAAAAACACTGTATGCTTTATGTTTCATGAAGACTGTGTAGGATGTGGTTTATTTGAACCAATTATGATTTTCAAACAGGGGCATAAATTTCATTTAACGGTACAGGTGGACAATAAATATACAATTTCTCACAAATAATACAATAATAAAGCAACGCACAGCTAAACAATATGCAAATTGTGGCCTTTAATGTTAAGTTAACATTATACCAAGTCGACACAAATAAAACAATGCCCAGGAAATGCCTTTGGCATGTTAGTTGCAGTGCATTATGCAACAAGCTATTGTAAACAAGCTAATGTTAAATAGACAAGTAATATTTAAATCGCTAATAATGCAAATTGATGAAAAATTACATCGGTAATTAACCTTTGTGCCGCAACTAAGTAACTAAGTTATGAATTAGTCTGCATCAAGTGTCGTGACCGAGGCACAAGAGGAACGGCTAATTTTAGTTTCACTGTGGATGTTCATAATAAATGTTATGTATGATGAATAACATTATAGTATCAGTTTGCTTTAGTTTATATTCATTTTTCTGTTCAGAAATGGATCTGTTTGTAGATTGGAACTAGAAACATTTTATATTGTTTCTGCCAATAATGCAGATAAGATGTGATAACTTAAGGCAAACTCACACTATATATATTCATTTGTGCTTATAATAAGTTTCCCCAGATTATATAAAAAAAATTTAAAAAGGAGAAAGAATTCAATTTTTAGAATCATTTGAGAGTGTATTTTCATAAAATATAACAAAGGGATGAAATGACCAGTATAGATAAATACAAAACAACAAAATTAGAAATAAATAAACAAACAGTGCTTTTCTGTTTTCTTCTTCTTCTGTAGTGTCTAACCATTGAAAAAATAATTAATCAAACGTAAATAAATACTGCATAGCCAACACTGTGTAGATTAAATGCAATTAACTGCAAATGTTAATGTTTCTTGAGCCTGAATTCTTGTTTAGGCCTTTGGTTGGATTTTGCAGTCACAGACAGATTTCCAAGTTCTGCGACAAAACCCTCAGCGTGGATTTCTCACATTAAGGTATGCGAGATCTTTTTTCTTTTTGGCTGGAACAGCTTCTTGACCCAATGTGCTTTTCTACTGCATGGTACAACCTGGGTCTGTCTGCTTCTGTTCGGTTCAGAGCTTGGTTTTCTTTTCTGTTACAGTTTTGAATTGTTCTAATGGGTGGGATTACAGACATACCATCATAGTTGTGCTGCCTGGACTGCTTTACCAAGACATTCTGAATCAGCCATTCAGCACCGGAAGGCTGAATGCACCGGAAGGCTGAATGCTGAATTTACGATGGCATTATAATCATTACTTTCAATTTTAATTTTACATTGTATGTCATTATTGCGCAACTTAATGTAACTTTCAATTTTACATTGTATGTCATTATTGCGCAAGCATGCCGAGTTCCTTGTGTGTGAGCGTGTGTGAAAGTAAAAAAGAGAGAGAAAGCATTGGTCTTGTGCAGAAGAGAAATCACCACTTGCTTTCTGTGCTGCTTGTTATATTTACATTTTCATGTAGTTTGACATGTATGTGTATTCTGGGAAAATAAATATATGTAGGACTATAGTTAAGTGCCAGGTCACACTTTTCATCTCGCCTTGCACACTTCACCTAACACGGCCAGATTTGAAATACTTGGACAGATGTTTCACAAAAAGAAGAATATCTGCACCTCGCCTACTTACTACAGATATGCTGAATGCATGAGTGAGCTATAGCACACCAAACTGTGGCATAATATGCAGTGGAAAAGCACCACAAATGCCAATGTTGCGTTGTCTATTATGCACACTGCTAAGACAAGAAATAAAAACACCACACAGGTAGTTCACAAGTTCTCTAATGTGATTTTGATTTTAAAGGTCAGGTATTAATTATCATCCAAAATCATGCTAATGATATAACAGCGCCATTGTTTGCAAGTTCCTGGTTTTATGAAATGTGAAATGTCACCTCGTCATCGTTGACCAGCTCCTTCTTCACCACCTTCATGGCATAGATGCGTTCTGTCTTTTTGAGCCGCACCAGCAGCACTTTGGCGTAACTGCCCCTGCCAATCACTCGCAGCAGGTCAAAGTCTATTAGCCCCAAACTGGACACTGCTTTTCCTGATTCCCGACTGCCCACAGCCTGAAGGATACATGAAGAGTATTAAACCAGCACCATACAATCACACATTATTGCTTTCTGGTTTAAATGTTCTTCTCTGTCCTCTTTCTTTGTTGTTCCCTTGAGTCGCTTGATTTCCTGTGACTGCCACAGAGCTACAGAGCCCAGGCCCTTAATCAGATGCTAATGACCCTGATGGAAGGTTACTTTATTAGCTGTACGAGAGAAAATCAATCGAGTCGAATGGACCTTGTGCACACCCCCATCCCACTGCATGAATGACAAGTCCATCCTAATCATCGGTCTGAGAGCGACTGCTGAAAGCTCATCTAATCACACACACACACACACAGGTCATAATGGCCACATTTACACCTGCGACTAACATTTATTTAGACTGATTTCATCAGCAGGTGGAAAGTGTGAAAGATGAACCGAATTGCTTAAACGAAATTTAAAACCAAGCAAGCAAGTAATGATTTAATGACAACAAAAAAAAAACATCAACAAAGATTACTATTATTATTTTATTGTGGTTTAAAGTATAAACATTCAACTTAAAAACAACAACACTATTTTTCTATAAAAGCTTATTGATATTAATAATAATTGCACTTTTCTAATATTAATATTTATACAAACATTATATTTCTAAAAATTTTTTTTTTTAATTGTATATTTCCCAATAAATCTTTATCTAAATGCAAGCATTGAAGATTGGTTGGTGTTGTTATTATTAAGTCAAACTTTTACATATATAATTGATATCTTTTACATTCCACAGACTCCCATGTTTGAACAATCTCATGCGAGGAGCCCCCAATTATAAGTGTATTGTAAAAATGGGTAATTTTAGGAAAGGTTTAGCTATTCAGTTACCTAATTACCATTTTAACACTTATAGTATTGCATTTATTTATTTAATCACATATTTAATTCCTTAATTTTTAATTTTATGTTTATATTTTAACTATTAATATGTTAATGACTTAGTATTTTATAGATAAACATAATAGAAAACTATTATAATGTATTAATACAATGGTAACACTAATATAAGTTTGTATTTAATTATTGCTAACTAATCCAATTACTAACATGTCAAACAATATCACAGTATTTGTGTTAGTTAACATTAAAGAAAATTCATTTGTTCATTGTTAGTTCATGCTAATTAACAGTGCATTAATTAATGTTAACAAGCATGAATTTGGATTTTAATAATGCATTAGTAAATGCTGAACTATGGTTAATAAACGCTGTATGAAACCTTGTTTTAAAGTATGACCATAATAATTATATATATATATTGTAATCAACTTTGGGATTATTTCATATTTTATATTTATTTTTTTTAAAGGATGTTTATTGACAATATACACATAACATTACGTAGAATGTAAGAATACAAGGAATATTAGAAACCTTTTTTTAACAATTAGCAACTGAAAAATAATAACAATAAAAATTATTTAAAAAAAAAAAAAAAAAAAACATCAACCTATTCCTCCCCCCATCCTTACAAGGTATAATTGTCACATATTTTGTCAAAACATTTCTCATTTTGATGTTACGTAAAGATAGTTGAAAGGGTTGATAGTAGTGATTGATAAAAACAATAATGTCCAGAAATGATGCACAAATAAATTACATTTACATAAATGATAAAACGTTGAATTAAAACAATAACATAAAATAAGAAAAAGTAAAAGCAACAACAAAAATACTAGCAAAACTAACAATAATTATATGAAATAATCAGTTATTAAAGTCTAACAGAGGTAATGTGTCAAGAAAAGGGCCCCAAATATAATCAAAGTCTGCGGGCTTTTGTCTAACATAATACAATATTTTCTCAGGAGAACTATAAGATATAAGCTCATTGATCCAGTGTTTTTTCCTCGGGTTGGCTCTCAGATTTCCATTTTTTAAGTATACATATTTTAAGCTGCAGTGCTCACTAGCAAAATAAAATAGCTGCTGTGGTACGTTAAATGGAGAGAACTGATATCACCTAGTATCCAATGACTCCACCGATTGACTTCTTATTTGTAAGATTGTAAAATAATGCTTAAGAATATCAAACAATTCACAGAACTGGGGGAAGCTAGTAAATGTGCGACTAAGGGATTATCAATTTATATTATTGACACTTATTATTTATCTTAATAAAATGTTGGATAATTTAGTAGAAACTTGTTTTTTATTTGAATTATTAAATTATGAATTATTTTTAAACATGGACCCCTTGAACCCCCTTGTGACACCCAGAGGATCCCCAGAAGACTAGTAGAGAAGGACATCTTGAGCAGCAGCATTTTACTTGTTTAGTAGTAAACGTATCTATTGAGATGATGTAGATACTAGGAGCAAAGCATGTCTTACCTCATGCTCCTCTCCCTCATGATTGATGCTTTCTGTTGAGTTCTTTTTGCCCAGAACTGGAACACAACAAAGAGAAACAAGAAAAATCATTGCTCAAGGCCCTGACGACATTATTCATTTATACACAATTATTCGCAAGCCTCTAAACCAAATGGAGCACTTTGATAAATAAAACACTTTGTAAAAAAACAACAAAAAAAAACAAGGAATTGAAATGTATCTGACCAACACTGTAACTAAAGCCATGAGCCTGTTCCCGTCATTAATTCCAACAAACAAGCTTAATCTAGTGAGAAGACTCACGCCTGTGGGCTGCTCAATGCATCACTCTGTTTGAGTGCGAGCACACCTAATTACTAAGAGGAAACATCAGCTTAACCCATCCAGTCATTTCAAATCCCTCAAGATGAAAATCAGTGGCATCAATGAGCCACTATAGATCTTAGTGAATCAATTTAGCCACTTAATGAATGCAATAACTCAGATGAACATTGTTTAACACCTCTGCATTTACAAGCTTCTTTTTAGTTAGTCACATTCCTGACAATAAAACAAAGTCTGATTGACTTTGCATGTTTGCAAACGGATCTGTGGGCAAAACGTTTATTGAGTTATTGAGGACTGCTCGTTCCTGGTTGCAATTAGAATATGTACATTTTTAAATTTAAGTGCAGGAAAGTTTACCAGATTGAAATTATGCTGCAAAACAAAAATTAAAACTGAAAAATTAATAAAAAATCTAAAAGTTCATCAAATAAATACATGTTTATTTTATCAGATATATGAAAAAGCAGAGCAAGGCACAGGAGGCGGATTATTCTATAACCAGAGGCAGAATTATTTGAACTGTTTGAGAGCTAAATTTTAAATCTCAAAAAGGCATCCTTTCATAAAAACTGATTAGTCTGCTATTCAAGTTCAAGTGGGAAAGAAAAATCTGATAGACATGATGTAGAATACATATGTATATATATGACAAGGGCAAACATAGATGAGAGCCTGTCGTACCTTGATCTGGGTGCTCTGGTTGAGTTGACCCTGGATCGATTCTTCCAATCATCGGGTCCTAGAAGAATAGTAAGAAGGTCAAGGACAGACATACTGAGATTCAAAGTATTATTAGCAGTAATAGCATCTAATGTAAAGGTCTTGAACCAGAAAGAGAACGTAAAATGCGAATAGGCTCTGATCAGAAAGTGTTTAATCTAACATGAACAATGGACTGCTTTTAGCTCTACGTTTTTAAGGTAATACTGTTGTAAATGATTTCAGCTAAAAATCTATTGGAGAAAAAAAAGGTTACATACATTAAGCAAATCAACACCAAATTTAGATTTTGGATGAACTATTTTTTTTAAATGACTGTCGCAATCAAAGTAAAATGTGAAGAAAAAAAAAGTGCCAATTTTTGAAATTACATTTAAATATGTACACTTTAGCTCTGATCTCTTCTTAAGATTTTGTTACAATGCTGAGCCTTATAATTTTTTCAGTTTTTAAATTAATTTAATTCATATTATGACTAATATGAAAATAGTCATATGATTTATTTACAATTCAGTTTGTAAAGTAATTATTTTATATGAGAGACTTGCTTTGTTTACCAAATAAAGTGGATCTAATTGATTTACATTGTAAACATTCAATAACAGTTAAAAAGTTATTACTATCTATTTCTTATATTAAGGTTTTTGTTATGATACTCCCAAAATCATTCCGCATAAATCCGCAGATTTTTAACAAAATCATACGCAGAAATAGCAAAAAATGTCTGCAGATTCCGTCTGGCCCTACTTATAAGTAACCACATAGGTCTGTTTCACTTACATGTTTGTCTAAATAAACTGACTAAATATTAAATGTTTAAATGTTTACTGATAAACATTATTATGACAACAATAATGATTTTTGAGACACCCTGCCTTTTAATTGTATCGAATTCTAAACTGTTTGTTGATACTTTTTATTAGTCATAATATATATCGATATGACTATAGACACAATAACTGGAAACGTCATTCATACGGATTACAATATTATTTTTTTATTTTAAATCATGAAAGTTCAAAAGCCTGTAAAGATCCCCAGTAACACTTCAGGGTTTTTTCAGTTAGCATTTCAATGAGTGCCCTATAAATGGTTAATTCATCATTTACATTGAAATATTGGACATAACTGATAAGAAAACAATAAAAAAGCTTCATGGAAATCATAGCAAATAGTGCAAATAATTAAAAAAGCAAACTTCTGACCGTGCAAATGCCTCACCTGTATTACCTGTCTACCACACTCCACTGTGACCAGTTTATGGCATTTCTTATGCACCAGAAGCTTACAGTTGATACACTTGTATCCCTGCCTGCCCAAACCCCAGATACGATCTGTGCAGATGGCACAATGAGCACGCTGTACGAAAACACAGGAACAGGCATATTAAAGCAAGCAGAACATACTACAGAGAACTTAATCAGTTGAGTGTAACAACAACAACAACAACAACAAAAAGAGGCTATACCCTGTTAAAGCGTTTGGCCTGAAACGCATGTCCAGTGGCATAGTAGAGTTTCCTCCAACGTCGAGCTCCCCGCCGGTATATGGATTCTGAATACAACAAGTCAATAAAATCTATTCACCACTTACACAGAATCAATACATCCGCCAAAAATGCTTGTTCTTTAGCACTATAAAGAGCAAAATAAAAAAACTAAATATAATTTAAAAAAATATCAGAAATCACACATACTGTCTTCTCCAGGACAGGGCATGCCAGGTTTTTCAGGGACACAAGGAAACACTGTGGAGAGAGAGAGAGAGAGAGAGAGATTGTAAAGAAAAAAAAAACAGCTTCTGCATGACCTCTCTGTGACTTCTCTTCGTCTGACAGCGGATAAAGACTTTGGGTCAACAAACAGAGTCTGTCCAGGCCTACAAGGTCAGCCGGTGTGGACAGCGTCTATTGACGGACAGTCGGTGGGGGTGTTTTTCTGAAAGCCCTTGTGGCCAGCCATCGTCTCCTCAGCATGACTAATGAACTCACCCAGCAGGCAGAACAATGCCTCTCTGTCAATTAGGCTTAGATGATACTGGGAAAACATGCGATATTGTTGTAGATTTGCGATAACGATATTTAATATGATATAACATTTACCAAGAGACATTATGTTTTTATTAGCTATTGTTTACAAATGATTTATGTAATGATCGTACTACATATATATTTGTAATTGCAGTTTATAGCAAATAATTACCAGTATATTATGTTTATATCTATTTGCTAAGGCTGTGCATTATGGACAAAATAATCATATTGCGATTTTTTGAATAAATATTGCGATTGCGATTTTATTTGCGATTTTGACAACTGTTTGCTTTTTCAAACGCGCTACATACACACAATCTAAATGTATTCAGTGCACAAGAGGTGCATAAGAAAGCATTTCACAATGAAATAACATAGTATTGAGTTTAATTAATAAAACTGTAGTAAAATTGTCTTTTACTACATAAAACATAAAATAAATTAAGATGAACTAACCTCAACTCTAGTTAAAAAAACACTGTAAACAGTAGTACTAACTACTTGATAAACAAAACTGTAATAAATTGTCTTAAAAACAGACAACATGAAAAAATAAAGATTAACTAACCTCAATTCTAGTCATAACAATAATTAAAAACTAACGTAAATCAAAACCACCTATTCGATTTGCCCGCTTAACTTCGTCAAGCGCGGAGTGAGCTCTGATTGGTTAGTATCTTTCTCCCACTCCCATATTTGTCCGGTGTTGCGTCAGCTTTGATTGGTTAACATATTAAAATCATGCGCACAAGAACGTATTTTATTCATTGATAAAATTGCAGCCTTATGCGATTTAGAAATTGCATGTGCTTTTTTGCGATTGCGATTAATTGCACTGCCCTACTATTTGCCAAAATTACCAAACAAAAATTACCAAATTATTAAAAAGCAACCTGTACAGTACGTCATCTGTTTGGAAATCTTTAATTTTAGGTAACATGACCCTGCAGTGTAGGACGAAGACGGGATGTTCTCTGCTCAGCTTACCGCTGCTCTGGGCATTTTAAACTTTTTCCAGAACAAAAAAAAGAACTTTGCTGCGAGTACATCGGGGCCTTAAGACCTGGTGTAAAACTTCATCCCTCATAATTCTTTCAAGAATCGAGAGAACTACACAGAGCACAAAAGAATACGCACTCTAGCTAACCCACATCAAAAGCCAAATCCCAGCATACCGTGAATAATGAGCTCCGAGTCTTTGTTGAGTTCATATAGACGCAAGGCCTCCTCCAGCTCCAGCTGAGAAGAAACGGTGCACGGATCCCCTGCAATGACAAGCACAGAGAACGCTCAAATCACAACTCTCCACCAAAGACATCAGCATAACTGACACTGCAAAGAGACAAACGGAGCGAGTGAGGGAGAGTTTAAGCAGGCCTGAGAAAGAGAAAAGAAACCGAACGCTATGATCATATAGAGCGTAAAGCAAAAATCTGTTCGTTTGACATCATGAAGCGGTAACATGGCTCGTGGTGTTGTACGAAGCTGACGTCAATGCTGTTGTCTGAAGAGTAGCCTGTGGCACAGACTGCGTGCACAGACGCACACGGCCCTCAATCAAACATCACAGAGAAGGCAATGAGTGACGGCGGGCATCGCTGCCAAGGCTTGCGCAGACAGACGGGATTAACTCCTCACCATGACGGCCCGCTCAGATCAGCTATGCTAATGAGCAGCGTGACTCTGGGCTCAGCGTGGCATGGTGAAGATTTTTGGTATTTAAATGAATTTTCTTCCATCTCCATTTCCCATCTCGCATGACTAATGCAGCAGTTAATCATCGCGCGCACTCAATCTTTCCAGCATAAAACCCCGCTCCCTGCTGTGTGTTGCATTCAGATTCACATTATTCCTCATGTAAAAGCCATCTATTTTAGTTCTGCCAGTGTAGTCCAGGGTAATTCGGAGACTCTAATGCAATCTGCCAAAAGTGGCTTCATTTGTAATATATAAAGTGCTGGTGCAAATGAGGCAGACGCTTCAGCAGAATGGCAGGAAGAAGCTTATTGCTACGGCAACAGTTAAAGAAACAGAAGGAAAGGCCACATTTACACCTGGCATTAACATCTGTCTTGAGGGAACTGATCAAGCGGACAGCACTAAATACAGGTTCAAATAAAGTGCAAAAGATTTTGCAGGGCTCAACAATAAGGACTGCCTGATGGCCCGGGGACAGTTTGAGAGATGCTCGGGAAAGCAGACAGAATCGTTACTGACCCGATCAGGACAGTGCTGCCTTGTCACAAAATTTTTATTTGCCTGCGACTATTTGTCAATTGTGTGCATATATAGTCTTAAAATCAAGAAATAGTTTGTGCTTTCAAGTTTTTGAACACTACATTCTCTGTGAAGTCATAAATAACATATTGCTTTTTTGGTTCCTCTTATCTGATTGGATGTCATGAGCATGTTATTTTTTTCCGTAACCTGGTAAAAACCAACACAGCGAAGACGAAAACATGACGGCAACATCAGATTATGAGGCTAAAAGAAAATGTCTGTTTTGTGATGTTTTGCTGTCATTTTAAAGTCAGCCAGGTTTTGTTTCGCAATGAAATACCTGCACATTTTTAGAAATTATTTTTGACACATTATTTAAAATATGTGGCTAAGAAATAGCAATTAACTTCTTTTTTTTTTTGGTGGGGCCAGTAAAAAATTTTGGCAGGGCAAGTAAAAATCTGAACCACTGGTCCAATCGGGCCAGTAGAAAAAAATCCTTAGGGTTGAACCCTGTTTTGTGATGACAAATTTATGGGTACATAAACACACTGTTTATGTCATCAAAGCTGATGTTTCCAGGACATATAACACAAAATTAAATACTGCATAAGATGTAATAACAAATTAAAATATCATATCAACATATCATAAACAACATACCATTATGTTTAACGCCTAAATTGAATTAACTAGGAGCTATCAAAATCATGTCTTGAATTAATTCGGAAATGATCTATCGGGATTTTCACACACAACCATCTCTAGGGTTTAAAGTGAATGGTCTGAAAAAGAGAAAATATCCAGCGAGGGGCAGTTATGTGGGCGCAAATGCCTTGTTGATGCCAGAGGTCAGAGGAGAATGGCCAGACTGGTTTGAGCTGATAGAAATGCAACAGTAGCTCTAACAACCAGGTGCTCTTTAGAACCGAGGTATGCAAAAGAGCATCTCTGAACCCACAACATGTCCAACCTTGAGGCGGATTGGCAACAGCAGCAGAAGACCACAGCGGGTGCCACTCCTGTCAGCTAAGACCAGGAAACTGAAGTAACAATTCACACAGGCTCACCAAAATTGGACAATAGAAGTTTGGAAAAACAGTGCCCAGACTGACTAGTGTTGATTTCTGCTGTGACTTTCAGATGGTAGGGTCAGAATTTGACATCAACAACATGAAGGCATGGATTCATCCTGCCTTGTATAAACGGTTCAGGCTGGTGGTGGTGGTGTAATGTGTAAGGAACATTTTCTTGGCACACTTTGGGCCTATTAGTACCAATTGAGCATCGTGTCAACGCCACGGCCTACCGGAGTATTGTTATGATTATTGCCTAAATTTAATCAACTAGGAGCAATCAAAATCATGTCTTGAAGTAATTCTGACGATAATATGGCCATTCAGCATTAGTACTACATCGAAAAGTGCATTATATTGTTATACAGTAAAATAAACATTAAACTATTCATAAAGTGACCCTCATACTCGTGCAACTGGGTTCGCTAGGCTATAAAACAGCTTATTTAGAAAAATGGGTCAATTAAAAGTAATAGCCAAATTCAGTTTTAACAAGCAAACGCTCTCTTTGGTTTAACAAGTTGTGTGTAATCATGAAATAAGAGAGGGTCTCTTCAGTGAAATCTGATCACAAGAGGTCACAGGAGATGCATGTTAACAAGCTGTAAAATGTCAATCTGT
Source organism: Danio albolineatus (assembly GCA_903798035.1). Taxonomy (NCBI): domain Eukaryota; kingdom Metazoa; phylum Chordata; class Actinopteri; order Cypriniformes; family Danionidae; genus Danio; species Danio albolineatus. Next base: position 3,052,398 of record CAIGQQ010034181.1, on the reverse strand, counting down.
CTCGACAGAGTGAGATCAGATCACCTGAGACAGATGCAAACACCTGCTGTGAATAAAGACTAGAGAGACACACAAATAAAACAACAAACCTTCCTCGTCGATCCATTTCATGGTGAAGAGCTGGTCATTATCCATGGAGCACATGTCCCGCACCTCACTGCAAAGCCCCTCATAGGAGATCGAGGGCTCAAAATGTGTGATCATGATGTCCCTTAAACAGAAAAAGGTGACAGTTATTAAGATCCTATGTTTTATGAAAAATCAGGGCTGGGTGATATGACAAAAATATCACATCACAATACAAGTCATTTCATAACAATATATGTTACGATATAATACATTTCTGCAAATTCAATCAATTAATAGTTTAAATATAGTGAGCATACTGACTATTTCTTTTCTACATTTGAAAGTACACATTCAGAAATATCCTCATTCATATGTGATCCTATTTCTCACTTTATTCAGTACTTCAGGGTAGGGTTAGGTTGATGGATGATGGCATCCTCTATCGCCAACGGCCGATAGACATCACGATGCTGAACTGGCATCGCGATCCTCCAACCCGCTGATGTAAAATATACACTTAGGCCCCGTTCACACTTATACGTCTTAGTTTTAAAATGGCATTTTATAACGAAAACGATCCACGTCCAAACTGGTGTTTCATCTGTCATTTCTGAACAGCCCTATGTCTACACCATACCGCTGAAAACGCACATCACGTGACCACACACACACACTTTGCCATGCACGCCGCTCTAACATATGCACTTGTCTGAGCTCCAGGCAGTCAGCGGGTGCTTTGAGCACAAAACCCTAGAGAGCAGTGCACGTCGGATAGTTTATCAAGGATGTGCCGCTGGATCGCATCTCACTATAGTTGTTAAACGTGATATTTAATTCATCTAGTCTCTATCTAACGATTATTCGGTCTTTTGAATCTATCAGGTAACATGTCACAGCGTCAGTACACTGCTTCAATCTTTTGCGCTTGTACTTAGTAATTTTAGCTAAGTTTTAGCTAAATTTACCTCAGATACTGTTGGTTGTGCACCTTTTTTACCCACCAAGTTTGTAGACGCCATTATAACGACACTGTTTGCTCCGCCTATTCATGCCAGAAAAAGTGACTGACAGGTGGTAATTTGTGTGTAACTTATCATTAATTATTTATGATTTGGTTATGGGTAAAACCAAGACCATGCGAGTACGGTAGTTAAAAAGGTAGGCTACAAATAATTAATTAGTTATGAATTCATTAATTATTTATAAGTAATTAACTCACCGCCACCTATGACGACGATGCCATCGTTCATCGCGATGTTTCATATTAGACATTGTACGATGCCAAATTGGTCAACATCGCCCAACCCTACTTCAGGGCATATGTTTGATTAAAAATGTAAAGGTATCAAATAAATATTAACACAATACACAACCCTCTTCAAAAACTAATCATTACAGATCATCAGAATAAAAAAAATTGCTAAATAAAAAGCAAAATGTAAACATTTCAAGATTGTAACTTTCTCACAATGCCGTTATTCCAGATGGATCTCACGAGGAAACGTAACTATCTTATGTTTTGTCAGTTTAGTGGCTAATTCGTATGAAAACATACAATTTTAAAAAGGAGGCATGGCACCCAACCCCACCCCTAAACCCACCCGTCATTTGAGGATGAGCAACTGATACTAAATTGTATGAATGAGATCATAAGAATTCATGCAAAGTAGCCACTAAATCAAAAAGTGACAAATTGCTGTGAGATAGCATTGACTATTCATGTTTCTGTCGGCATCCCTGTAACAGCGTGTAATTTTGCGCTCGTATAAATTATAAAAAAGTATTACTGTAAATGAATTTTTTTATTACACCAAGAAATAAACAATAGAGCATAATATTTTTATTTTATGAACATTTGATATATATCATTTTATTGCTCAGCCCTGTTGAAAATTAAAAAAATTATTTTGTGTGGTAATTAAATAAATCTAAATACTATGTCAGTATATTTTAAAAGACCAAAAACACTGTACAGGGAGTATTGGGGATGGTGAGTTTCTAGGAAGCTGAGTATTACTAGCACATTCCCATAGTAGGAGGCACACAACAGCTTCTTACTCTCTGTTGTCTACTGAGTTCACACTGTTTTGGTTAATTATTAACAGCAGGGAGTCTTTCCTGTCTACGAGCCAGTGCACTGACCCACACATGCCTGCGAGCGGCCACTGAGACCATCCCACACACCACCTTATGACGAACAAAAACATAATGCTACTGTATGAGACATAAAAGGCAGTTCTGCTTTTCCTGTGATGAATATCTCTGTGATTATAATAGCTCTGCACTGCTAAGCTAGTGTTTTAAGTTCATATTAACAGACAGAGGCAAATTTCCTATTATTGTTGCATACATTATACAACATTAACCTGCCATATAACTAAAAGTTTTATTATAGTAAGAGATGTACCCTATGAAAGCTCAGCATCCCTGAAAGGAAGCACTGAAGCCACATTCCTCAATAATAATATTAATAATAATAATAATTATTATTATTATTATTAATAGTAGTATTCCTTATTCCTCTAGAAGGCATGGATCAGTACACACTGCTACAAGCATGATGGGCAAACAAGCATGATGGGCAAACACTCAATCCCATGGTCAAACAGGACTTACAAGAAACTCAAACATGACTTTCTGAACCTGAATTTGTAAGGAAGCTTACAGGGACTGAAGTCAAGCAGAATAATAGTACACAAGGAAATATGACCATTCCTTTAAAGCAAACAGTAGGTGTATTAATGAGACGGTTCACTGAAATTATGTCATGATTTAAGGTGCTTTTATACTAGTTTAGTTCATAATATGTTTTAGCTTTGAATATCGTTTATTTCTTAGTTCTGATAAGCTGATTAAACATCAGGTGACACTACATTTTTAAAAGGTCCCATGTAGTGCTTTAAAATATGCATTTTTTCCCCTTAATGTTTGACATAATCTCAACCAAAACACGCAGAGAGGGTGGGAAATAGTGGAGCTTCCCCCTTTTTTTAAAAACAGCCAATATCGTTTTGTTTTATCACCGCTCTGCCAGTGACAGTGGTTGAGCTCAAGCGCATCAAATGAAAAGCGTCTTGAAGGGTGCGGGGCATGTCAGACACTGGAGAGCATTTGATTGGTTATGATTGTGACATAAATAAAACCATTGATCCATTTAGGCAGAAGTGACAAACTACAGGCTTTAAATGTTTATATCAGTTTTATATCTTACTTTGTTACTGTTTTGGAGCACACTCGCTTTTAGATATCCTAAAAACTAACAATACTGATACTAACATCTAAAACTTTATTTCAACTTCATAGGATCTTTAAGCAACAAAATCTGTGGATGCTGCCTGTAATGATCATTATATGACACCACACTTTTTTAAAATGATTTAGTTAACATATAGAAAATATGACATTATACTCTCAAGCATCTTTTTTTAAAAACAAAATTCAGTATATAACTTCCAAAATGTTAGATGTACAGTCTGCTGCACTTTTCACCAATGTTAATTTCTGCAAGCCAAAGGAGTCTTTAAAATTACACTGAGAACTTCAGAATTCAGTATTTTTGACTCTGGCATTGAATAGGAAAGCAACGATGATAGATTTTGGTTGTACAATTATAGTCTGAGAAATAATTACGATTGTTATGCGTTCATTAATTTCAAAACACTACTAGTTTAGAAAATACTCCTTATGTTTTAAAGTGTTATTTATTGCAACTCAGTAACTTAATAATACAGCACAAAATAATTACGAAAAAACGAATAAATGACAGAATAATTAATAAATAAATAAAAATAATAAATAAAAAAAGTAGTTGTCTAATGTAAATCTAAGCTACATATTAGCTAAGTATTTTTTTTAAAGAGAACAGTTGTAGTCGAAAGCAGCTGAACTGCTGTCCGAAAGCCACTTTTGATCAACTATTTTATGAACTTGTTTGGTATTTTCATTTTGTATTTTTTTCTCTTTGGAGTAGAAATGCGAATATTCCATACAGAGTATGAAGCTGAATGGTCAAGTGACTCGCAGTGCGCTCGCAGCATTCTTTCAACTAGGTACGCCTGGAAAGCGTGAGCGCACCATACCACGTGCATGTCACTTCGAATATGCGCGCAAGAAAATAAATAAAGAACTTGCGCGCGCAAAAGCGTTATTAACAATACAAAAAGTGTTTTATATATTACATTTTAGGGGGACAACCCTCAGACCCTTCACTGATCCCCCAGGATTTACACCCATGCCAGCATAGCAACTATAGCATTTTGTTTACTCAAACTAAACCTAAAATGCTTAGGTTCATTTAGAGCTTGAGACAATAAATGGTATAAAAATATTATTCAATGTTAATTACGTTAACAAATGAAACTTTAAATGTAAAGTGTCAACATAAACATATAAAAATTGGAATTATTGTAACAAATATTTGCTATTTCTTGTCTTAACAATGTAGTAATTGTTAACAGATATAAAAAAATCAAGAAAAAAGATAAAAGAAAATAACTTTAAGTGACAATATTAAACTCTTGCAAACAGGGCAGCAACCATTAGCTAAACACATCTTTACTGTCGAAAATGTTTTAGCTTAACAGTTGCAATATAGGTCAAATCCAAAATGCTTATTACAGACATACTGCATGTGACCGAGAGAACAGAAAAGGATCATGCATGGCTGATAGAAAGAGCAATACATGAATAAAAGGAAGAATTGAGGGCAGAGGAGGAGAATAAAGACTGAATTTCATCTTCACTGGGCTTCAGGGGCTTTTTAATCAGAATAAAAATGGTGCAGAGTGAAACGTCCTTCATTTTTTTACTCAATACTCAGGCAGAAACCTGCCATTAAGGCCTCCACACAACCCCTGATTGCCTCAATCACGTCCACAGCATACGTTTATATAGAAAGGGGGGTTGAAACTGGTTCAAGGATAGTCTAAAATGGCCTACTGAAAAACAACTGAAACCAGAGAAAACACACATTCAGACACAAATGGTGGGTTTCAAAATAGACCACACTCTGAGAGCTTCTATTTTTATACAGCATAGACCATCAATTCATGCTCACTCCAGAGTTTTCCTCCAAAATCTAAAGGATTTTTTTATTCACTGAAACAGAGATTTCATAACCAATGGGATGGTAAACCTGTCAGTTCCTTACAATGATGGTAAAGAAACTCTTATCTGCAAATTCAGCTGGAACAGAAACTGACAAGAGTCAAGACAAACGCACATATACAATAGAACTCATGAAGAGTATAAAAAGCAATCAGTCTCCAACAGGTCTGACTAAAGATACTTGTCATACAAGTTTTTCAGGTGCATGACAAGAGGAAGCGTCATCACGAATAGCTCTAAGTGAAAATCAGTTAGACATGAATGTACTTTTTTTAAGATGAAAGAAAATATTTTATAATTACTACATGTTTTCCTATAGGTGACTTTACATTTGCCTAATTTACACTGTTTTACAGAATGGCCTAAATGTGACAGATTGCAAATCGACTCCGTGACAGGGGAAGCTCTAAGATGAAACAACACATCATATAAACCCCTATTATCTTAACAATAAATCACCGTGTTCATGTGAACAACTATGAGTGAAGAGCAAAGACAGGAAGTAAAGAGCGTAATGAAGAAACAGCTCATTTGTTATGGTTGGTTTCAGTTGACAACTTCATCAGAGTTTGTTTTGAGCTTAGCTAACACAGCTTGCTAGCTGGCTTTACATTAATTTCAGATATATCGCACAGTTAAGAAAATAAAGTAAGAATGCACTAATATCTAAAAGGGTCTCAGTGGCTACTTACCCTCTGTAGTATGCTTTTACCCGGACTTGGTGCGGGTTTTCTCCGGGGTGGGACATGGTGCTGTCCCGCAGCGTGGGCATTATGGTCTCTCCGTACTCCTGCTAGCTTAGCTAATGATGCTAGCCCGCTATCGTCTGACGAGGAAAAACCACCAGAGTTTTAAAACTGAACGTATTCCTTGGACACCAATAGTGTTATCCCCGGTAGGTTAATCAGCCTGACTGAAATATAATTAATAAAGTTCAGACGGAAATTAAGCGGACTACTAGAAGTTCTGTCTGACGGGGAAACACTCCCTTCTTCAGTCGCGCAGGCCTCGAGACGGAATGATCCAAACAGCGGAATGTGGAGGGGGAGAATGAGGGGGATTTCCAGAATAAAAAATAGTACACAATAACAGCGACTGATTGTGTCATAAAAATAGCTTATAAAGACAGTTTTAAAAGGGTGCAAACAATAAGCATCTGCTATATTACTTATAATAGAGTATTACGGCAATATAGTTCAGTGGGTCCAGTTGAATGGGAGAGTCTGGTAACATTCCGATTATACCACACAAAAATTGAAGAGGGTGGAGAAGAGCAGCCTTTATAGGAAGTACACTGTACTGCTTTTTCTGGGTCTATGAATAATTGTAGGGATGCGCTTAATAAGGAAATTAGCGCTTCTGTTTGGTTCTGACCTTCTACTTTTGAGAGAGAATGTATTTTTAAAAAGTTCAACCTCAAAGACTTTCGCGACTTCATACAGCCTTTTAATATTCGGACAAGTGCAGTTCTTTAAACTGTTTATATTTTTAACAGTGACAGTTCTTGATTTATTTTAACTCATGAGGTAAGGCAAATTAATTCAAGTAAAAATTAATTACAAAATTTATTCTCACAACACCGGTCTTGTAAAATCTGGGTTTATAAGAAGCGGCTCATAAGAGTCAAATGTTTGTGAATTCTTCTGTAACCCAGAATCGTTTTGCAGTGCCACACGTCGGTGTAAGACGCCTTCTAGCGGCGAAACCACCGCAAAACAGTGTCACGACTCGTTTCACATGGATTAGAAGTATTATGCATGGGGAATGTTTCTATTACATAAAGCACCTTATCGAAACATGACGTTTTAAGATAAATATCGTAACGAAGGAAAGCTGATGAGCTCGTAGGTTGAACGTTTTAAAACATATGATTCTATGTTTTTTATTATGCATTATAAAACAGACTATGCAGATTGAAACAGACGTGCAGCTCAATGGACTTTTTGTTAAAGAATAAAGTATAAAACTTATGAATGTGTAAACCTCATGAAATTATCAGGTTATAGTGAAAGTTCACTTCGCATACTGTAACTATTGAAATGCAAGTAAAACTACTTTAGTTCCAGTTTAAAGTATGTTAATAACTTTTTCAAAAAAAATTACTTCAGAAGTAAATACACAAAGTAACAACTTTAAGGGTATCAAATGGTTAATTTTGCAGTTATGGCATAGAAGCAAGAAAAATTTTTAAACACACAGTAGATACAAAAGAACATTTTTAAAAATCTAAAAACCTTTTCCTATAAATGAACATTCTGACTAGTAACAGTTTTCATGTAAGTTAAAGGTTTTTAGACCATAAATACCAATAAAGACTGTAATTCTATTAAACTCTTAATATCTAATTATCTTATGAATAAACCCAATTTCTAGTGTTTTACAAAGCATATTAACAAAGCAGCTTAACATAACTGAAGAAAATGGTAAAGCCATCCAGGTTCTGGAACGTTCCAGCAAATCAGGCAGGCGGGAGAGTAGAGAATGCTGGTGTAGTTGCAGTTACATTTAATTCAATTGATGTTCATGTGACTCTAGAAGTTGTTCAGTTTAATTCAGTTAGTTCAATACAAACGTAGATTCTTATAGCCATTGTTTAACCTGTGTAGACAGGACAGATCACTCATCAAATCAATCATCAAAATATTTTACTCAGTAAAATACTTTTACGACATACAACATATATGACTCTTGACCATAAAGCCAGTCATAAGTATATGTAAAGTGGGATTTATGCATCACATGAATGCTGAATAAATAAACCTTTCCATTAATACTTTGTTGTGATCGAACAATATTTGGCAAATATATGATTTGAAGATCTAAAATCTGAGGGTTCAAAAGAAAATAAAGGCCTACTCAGGAAAAAAGTTGACTAAATGAAGTGCTTAACAATTCAGATGACCAAATCAAAAGATGTGTTTTTATACATTTACAGCAGTAAATTCTGGAAATATCTCCATGGAGCATGGACATTTCTTTATATTTCTTCATATTCTTTTTTTTTGATCAGCCTAATTTTGACCCGCATAATATACTTTTTGCTACAACATTTTTTGACTGGTTGTGTGGTCCAGGGTGACCAGGGTCATATATTCAATATAAAGATTATCTAAAAAACATTATAATTTTCATTATGCCATTATTATACACTATTATATACTGTTGGTGAGAGAATCGCTGCACAAAGTCCTCCTACACAGCAAGTGGTGCTGCTGCCTCAGAATTGTCTGAGTCTGTGTAGAAGAGTTGTGTTTTTATCTCCATGTCGCAGTACAGCATGCCTGAATCAGACGGCAGCAGCGCGCAGCTCTCATGACCAGGCAGGTACACACACGCACACACACCCGCTGATGCGCCTTTAACACTGCATGCAGTACACACGCGCCATGCTCACATCATTGGCCAAAGCTGGAGACCTACACAATACTAATAAAATCATATGTTGAAAATAATCCGGTCAAATCGGGTTTTAGAATAAATCATTGTCCCACGAGAAGCTGTCAAAGGTGGGCGTTTCTCTGTGTCACTGGGTTATTAGAAGCACTTAGAGAGGATGAACCACCAGATGATGACTGACTGAGGCAGCATGAACCGTCGGCCTGACCAAATATTTCACAGCGCATTTCGTAAGTTTTCGTTGTTTTATTAAGTTTTTTAATATAATTGCGATAAAGGTGATACTTTAAAGTTTAGAGATGTGTTTATAGATTTCATAACCCATAAAAAAATATTTCATTATCATATTTCAATATTTCATTATTTCATCTCATTATGCACATGACACGATTTAGTCGATTTTTAATACTAAAATGCATCACTAAATTATTCCGACAGTCCTATATCTTTTCTAATTTCTGTTGTGGCTATGGGAGGCAGACTATTCTAGCCTATAACAATTTATTATATATAGGCCTATAGCTTAGGTTGCATTTGCCTTTAAATAAATTTAGTATTATTCCACATGTAATTGGTATGTTATAATAACGTATAGGATGCTAGCAGTTTGTATTATAATTATGTTATTAATTAACTGTTGTAAATAGTGTTCGTTTATTTGTTTTTGTTTTTTTGCAATCAATCATGCTTGCAGCTTAGAGAAAATAATTAAACTTTCCAATCGCTTATGTAGTCTAATTCAATACTTTTCGTCATTTCAAGTTTCGTAGCTTGTGTACATAAAAGATTAAAACTAGCCATTTAACAAAAATAATCTGACTAGAAAGACACATTTTAAATTAAAAAGGCTTGAGGACTGCTCAAGCATGCGCAGTTAACCGCAATATTGTTTGATTATTTTATTTGAACTTATTATTAACCTTTTGCAACAGCGTGACGAACATCTATAAGCTACTGTTTAGATATGAAGCATATACAGATATGTAACCTACCTAATCCGAACGAGCACAGAAATTAAATCTTTGTAATATAAAAATGTGAAATGTCCAGAAGAAAAACGCAACATTGGCGTGCAGAAATTGTAAACAAATATGTCTTTTCTTATTTTAAATATAATAAAATAGCCTTTTACATGTTGTTATTGTTGATTAACATGAATTCATTGCCCTTACCTTCTGTTAAATGCAGATTTAAATATGTAAATAATTTACTTTTCGTGATAGTTTTAACAGAGTAAAAGTAAATGTATCAAACATTGAAAAAGACTAAAAAAGCTTTTAAATTATGACACTAAAATCAACTGAGATAAAAGATAGTTAGATTGTACATTTTCATGAATTTTTTAATTTATTTAATTACGTTATGCTTTTTGAATTTTGAAATTTTAAAGATAAATGAACTGTAATCTTATAGTGCCTAACACATTCTGTTTGGTTAAAAATATGCTCATCACTTCAAATTTCCAGATTGGTGTTATGTTTATGTTTGAGCATTGTATAATCTCTCAGCTATAGCCTTTACTGTAGCATTGGTGAGTGCATTTGTAATTCTTAAGATCTTGTTTTTCAGTGGCCCTCATTATGATTTATTTAACATTTTAGCTCAGAATATGATATGGGAAATTAAAGAAAACTTAAAGAAAATAGAACACCATTATATATTATTATGTTGAAAAACTGCGAGAGATGAGGTTTTGTCAGTAGGATGTGTTCTTGTTCTCTGTACCCTGGCCAGCTGTATGTTTTGGTGTTTTTGCTGTTGTTTGGGCCTTTTAATAATTTTCTTTTGGATTGAGGAGCCTGTGCTGTCTACTTGTATTAGTTTATAAGTTATGTTTTAGAATGTGATGTGTGAATAAATTACAGTTTATACATCGATAGGTGCTTAAATCTCAATTTAGCATTCAATAAACAAAGGCTGTTATATACTGTAGTCATATATCTGTCACCCTAGTATTTAAAGTTTATTTTTGTCTTTAAAAATTGATACCTTAACACTTTTTATCCCCAAAATTGAAAGAGAAATTAACAAAAGTATATTAAAACCCTTAAAATTAAAGGCTCTGAAACAGACTTGATGCCATAGAAGAACATTTCGGTTCCTCAAAGATCATTTCAGTCACCAGTTTCATAAATAAAAACAACATTTTGTTTTCTTAGTGTGAAGAAGAACATTGTAATGCTTTACTTGAATGGGGTGTTCATAAGCCTGTCATGAAACCTTTATAATCATGACATAACATGACAGTCGACAGTCGCATGTAGCTTTTGACAGTCGTCATTCAGTCATGTCATTTTAAATGGACAGATGACATTGTGATGTCTTTGTCATGAAAACTTGACATTATCAAGACAATAAAAGTTGTCATAAATCTGTCATAGCTCAGTGGTTAGCACTGTTGCCTCACAGCAAGAAGGTCACTGGTTCGAGCCTCAGCATTTCCCCTGTCTGGAGTTTGCATGTTCTAACTGTGTTCATGTGGTTTCACGTGGGTACTCCGGTTTCCAGTAGGTGAATTGAATAAACTAAATTGGCTGTAGTGTATGTGTGTGAATGAGTGTGGATGGATTGCTGGAAGGGCATTCGCTGTATAAAACATAAGTTGGTGGTTCATTCTGCTGATGAATAAAGGTACTAAGCAGAAGGAAAATGAATGAATGAATGATTTTTATAACAGCGTCATTAATATTTTTCTTGACATCAAATATAGTAGTAACTATTGACACTTAATGTCATAAGCATGCTTGAGATCTCCTTCATATTCATAAAGTGTTATGTCATGATTATAAAGCTTTCATAACAGTCTTATGAACACCCGTCAAGTAAAGTGTTACCCTTTAAAATTATTTTTATGGTCATACTTTACAATAAGGTTTCATTAGTTAATGTTAAATAATGTATTTACTAACATTAATTATTACAACAATACTTGTACAGTATTTATTAATTAATCATAGTTCAGCATTTACTAATGCATTATCAACATCCAAATTCATGCTTGTTAAAAAAAGTTAATGCACTGTATGAACTAACAATGAACAACTGTATTTCCAACTAGCATTGAACAAATTCTGTAATAAATGTATCGTTCATACACATTAACCAACATTAACTAATACCAGTGGCGGATTTAGACATGGGCAATAGGGGCGATCGCCCGGGGCGGCATCTTGCTCTGTTAAAAATCCTCTGTGCCCCAGTAAGCTTTGAGATATGATTTACTTTATACAAGTGTATTAATCTCAAGAGTGGTAATCCAGGAATAAAGATGTTAGGGGCCGTTAACATTTGACGTCTTTTGTAAACGCAAGATTGTTTTTCTCTATGTGCAACAGAAGCAACACTGGTGAAAACAGACTGACGCATGCGCTCAGAGAACCAGTGCCTCACACGCTGATCCCAATGTGAATACCGGTTGTTTACATGGATGCCGGTAAAATACGCGCCACTCATGTGCTGTAAAAACCAGAGTAACAACCTTTTATGTTACTTTATGACACACGAGGTGTCGGCACAAAGCAAGTTTTGCTAATTGACAAAACTGGAGTTTACATAATATGATGATGGTCTTATTTTGACTAAGCATAGCTGTGAAGCAGAAAGTAGGGATAAAGAGTCAAGGAAGTAAGACTACAATAATTCTCGGCTTAAAGTCGAGTCCAAGATGAACAGATAACTCTAT
>CAIGQQ010034181.1:3014666-3037696 GCA_903798035.1 Danio albolineatus | reverse complement strand
TATAATATAATATAATATAATATAATATAATAATTCCTGCTGCTTCTCAGGCTGCACAGACTAATGGCAGGCAGTTCACCTCGTCTCCTCCATCATCCAATGGAAATGTGCCTCAGTTGGCTAGTGTGACCCAAACATCAGTAAGTGCTTTTTATTTTTTTTAGCATGAACTTTTGTGTTATTTGAGATATATTTGTGGGGAGGGTCCATGAACAGGTCTACGTAAATGGCCCCCTTTTTAAAAATTTTAAATCAAATATTACCAAATGGCCGACACGGTGGTGCAGTAGGTAGTGCTGTCACCTCACAGTAAGAAGGTCACTGGTTCGAGCCTAGGCTGAGTCAGTTGGCATTTCTGTGTGGAGTTTGCATGTTCTCCCCGTGTTCGCGTGGGTTTCCTCCGGGTGCTCCGGTTTCCCCCACAGTCCAAAAACATGTGGTACAGGTGAATTGGTTAAGCTAAATTGTCCGTAGTGTATGTGTGTGTGTGAATGAGAATGTGTGGATGTTTCCCAGTGATGGGTTGTGGCTGGAAGGGTATCCGCTGTGTAAAACATATGCTGCATAAGTTGGTGGTACTGGATTAATGAAGGGACTAAGCTGACAAGAAAGTAAATGAATGAATGAATGAATATTACAAAATACACTCATCCAATTTGCATATAAATGTGAAACGTGACAAGGAATATGGAGAGCAAAAGCTTTCATTTCTGCACTTACAGCAGCAAAACAATGCAAAACACCTTGGGTTTGTGTTAAAACCATGACTGGTTAAAGAATGTGCAGTTTTTTGTGTTTTCAAAACAAAGTTACAATTTCAGAAGCAAAGCCTAGTGAGTGCATTTCAGCAACACGTCAATAGGTGAAATAACCATTCTATAAAATGCAGCGTTGTGTTAACCCAACATCGGGTCAAATATGGACAAACCCAACCTTTGAGTTAAAAAGTAAAATTGAAAAACAACTCAACACAGTGTTTGTCCATGTTTGACCCAATCACCGGGTTAAGCATTCTCCAGCCTCCAGTGTAGGTGGCTGTTTGAACACATGAAATCACAAGCTTATACAGCTTGAATGCAATCCAGTTAATATCTTTTTGGCTACCTCTAAAAACTCGTGTCAAAAAGGACATTTCATACCATGTATTTAGCATCGGCCACTCGTCACATTCCACAAAAAACAAGTCTAAACAGACCCACAATTTAATTTGGGGTACGCTTCTTATACTGTATGGTAAATATACACTAAAATGGGTTCAAAAAGAGTTCAAAACATGCGGTCAAATGACTGTTTTTCTGTTAAGAGTAAATTGCTGCAAAAACAATTTACCAACATGAAATTAAAAATTTAATCATACATATTGTTGGTCTTTACTTGAAGTTTCTTCTAGACATTATAAATTTGAAAATTGCAACATTTAACTGTAGTATTTTTTATAGAATGCATTTAAAAACAAATCTTAGTTGAATATTAGGAGACATTTGGCTAGAGGAGAAATGGTCATGTCGAACTGAGTTTGGTTTCTCTCGAGTTTTTTTCCTTCACTTTTGTCAATTGATGAAGTTGTGTTCCTCGCCACTGTCGCTACCGGCTTGCTTGGTTTGGGACCAGTGGAGCTGCGCATTGATGGATTTGCTCCTCAGTGTTGGGACTTTCAGCAGTGAAATTTAAAACACAATGAACTGAATTAAACTGAAGTTCAACTCTGAAAACTGGACTGACAGTTTTAGTTTACTAGAACTTCTATGTTAAGCTGCTTTGACACAATCTACATTGTAAAAGCGCTATAAGACATTATCATGAATTGAGTTGAAAAATGGAATATTTTTCAAATAACAGAAAAAACTGGCAGAACATTTTGATTGGATGACAAATGCCCAATATCATGGACAGCAGGCTTTAAATTAGTTGAAATGCTCCAGAAGCAAAAGAAATATGATCTCACATGTGATGTCATTTTCATGGATGCAGGGTTAGTTTTGTCCATATTTGACTCAAGTCACCCAACATTGGGTTACAACAACCCAGCATTTTGTAGTGTCCAACAAATCTGTTCTATTCAAAACAGAACAAAAGAAAACCAAACATTTAAGCATTTTCATCAATGATGAATGAATCTTTCCTCCTCTAGATCACCATACCAACCTCTCCCGTAACTCAGCCAATGGGTCGCATCCAGGTCACTAGCTCCAATAGTACAGGAGGGGCCATTTCCCAGCAGGCCATGCTTCTAGGAAACAGCTCTCCCACAGGCAGCCAGGCCCAGATGTACCTGCGCACTCAGATGGTAAGCAACTGTTTACTCAAAGCATTGAGTTCATTGGTGTTTTCAAGTCTCCAGTGACTTGACTTGATGTTGTGTCATTGTCTCTTAACCTGTAGGTGATTCTTACTCCTGCTGCCACTGTAGCTGCCGTCCAGCCTGATCTGACTGTCGTGAGCTCAATCTCCTCTCAATCAGCATCATCACAGGTAAGACAAAATAGTATCTACTGTATATATGAAGACATGGAGATATATTTGGGATTGAATGATATTCAGCATAAAATGAGACATGGTGGTGTTTTTGTTACATTTATGCAAACATATGCATAGTATTTGGTGTATTTGATAGGTTTGCTGATGTATATTGGAAAATATGAAATTGAATTTTACGTATTTGATTATGAATAATATAAACATTAGATTGTATAACGTGAAAAAATACATTAAAGATGACAAATTATGGATTATGCACACTTTGCAATTTGGTAATGCTTTTGAGATAAGAAAATGTGTTTACATTCGGTCTTGGAGGGCCGGTGTCCTGGAGAGTTTAGCTTCAACCCTAATCAAACACACCTGAACTAACTAATCAAGATCTTACTAGATATACTAGAAACCTTTGGGCAGGTGTGTTGAAGCAAGTTGGAGCTAAACTCAGCAGGACACCGGTCATCCAGGACCGAGTTTGGACACCCCTGATCTAAGGGTTTCTTTGCAATTTCCTTGTTTGTTTTAGAATGAAATCAGTTGTCCAGTGTATTTAGTAAAAAATGTATGAAGAATTGAAGAGTTCAGATGCCAAGTGCCATCTGAAGTGTTCTTCTAAAATGAGCATTTTTCTCAAGTATGTAGATTCAGTCATTTCCCTTTAATGGCAACATTAGGTTCTGTTCATTGCCTTTAAAGTGAAACAACTGAACATAAACATCAGAGAAAGAAATGTTAGAAGAAAACATCAGATGCGTCTGAACTCTTCAATTTTACTTATTAAATACAATAAATGTTATTTGTTTATCAATTATATTTATCTGCCTATATCTGTAATCAGCTTCCAAATATAAAGGCCAAAATTGTCATTGCAGTGCACCACTAAACTGATCATTAATTCATGTAATATCAGCTCTATTAAATAATAAATCTTTATACCCCATTACAATTTTAAATGTGTTTGTGTCAGTAATTAGATGATTCTTTTTTTTTTTGTATTTTCTTGTTAACTAAAGTAAAAAAAACATCATTAGCCAGGTTTCCATCCTAAGATAAAGCTAATCAGTCATCCTCATTCATTTTTTCTTCGACTTAGTCTCTTATTTATAAGGGGTCACCCTAGCAGAATGAACCACCAACTATTCCGGCATATAATGTTTACGGCGGATGCTCTTCCAGTCACAATCTAGTACTGGGAAACACCCATACACACTTAAATTCACACACACATACACAACGGCCAATTTTGTTTACCCAATTCACCTATACCACATGTCTTTGGACTGTGGAGCACCTGGAGGAAATCCACACTAACAAGGGGAGAACATGCAAACTCCACACAGAAATGCCAACTGGCCCAGCCCGCATTTGAACCAGCGACCTTATTGCTATGAGGCGACAGTGCTAACCATTGAGCCACTGTGCCTAGCTGATACAAGTTTTTAGAAAAAGAAAAAATCCTAAATGTGAATTAGGTGTGTTTACATCCACGTGTTCCAGTGGCTGACTGCAATATTGGTAACTAGTAACCAACAGTAGGCACCATCAACATAAACAGATGATTAGTTGCGTATGGCTTATGCATTTCCATTAGCTCTTTTACCCACAAGTCCAAATCTTTAAACATTTTTGCTAATTTGATCTGAAATTTGTGTTTTCATTTCCCATGCATACTTCAAAAAGTGCTTTTACACACTGAGTGATGCAACCCCAGCTATGTTTATATCAGTACTGAGTCACGGACACAAAGAATGTCCCTCTATCTACAGTATAAAAAGATCAAAAATGCTCCAGGTTATAGCGCATATTTTGTCCCCTGCAAGGTTCAAAGCTTGTCTTTCCGCACACATCTTCCTGGAGCTCTCACCGCTCCACAGAACATCCAGATCAAGCCTCCTCTCCAGGGTCAGACGTTGCTGTCGCCCCCTCCCAAGATGTCCATTTGCCCACTCAAGTCGACACAGCTGCCCCAGAACCTGGTAGAAACAACCAGAAGTGTGTCACTGTTGAGCAACGTGACTCAGCCACCATCAGCCCAACCAGCCATTCCTCCTTGTAAGTCACAATTTTTTTTTTTTAAATTTGCATTATTTGTATTGTTTTTCCATGCAGAATGAAGCAGAAGTAAATATCAGCTCTTGAAGATGCCAGGATCATTTTAATTGTTAAATATTTAATGATATTCACGCTCTTAAAGGTTTCCAAGTATTATTGCAGTGATGTCTTAAAATAAATATTTTATATTCCACAAAGAACCTTTAAGTGACTACTTCCCCTTTTTTCCAGTAAAAACATCCTATTCTGGAATGAAAAGATTCCTTGTAGGTGAAAGATTCTTCACCATCGATGCCAATAAATAAATATCTGTCATTTTTAAGACTGTATTTTCCCTAACACAGTGTTTTTACTAGGGGGCCCTTACACTACCAAAAGGGCTACTGTATATTTGTCATCTATAGATATATATAGATATATGTTTGTTAGTTGTAATAGTAGCATGTGATTAATGAAACCTAGAATTTTAACAGTGACATTCCTATTTTTTTTTAAATAAAAAGGATTTAGAAATGCTGAGATCCAATGATATTTCTCTATTCAGACAATTCTGAAAAGTTCAAACTGACCTTCTGTTTGTTCCTAATGTCCGTCTCTGCCGCAGCAACATTTACACCCATTCAGTCTCATCCACTGATCAGACACCAGCTGCACTGCCCACCCGGCCCGAGGATGGCACCGCAGCACCTGATCATCCAGCAGAGCTCCAGCGCTCAGAGACAGCTCCATCCCATCACTCTGAGGGTCACAGCGCAGGATGGCTCTCCAACACCCTTTACCCTGCATACCAGAACCACACCCACGACAGCCACCGTCCAATCACAGCACACCGAACTCCTCTCAGTGCCCTCCTCCACAAACCAACCAGCCAATCAGACCAAACCCACAGTTCCACCAGCAGTGCTGCCAGATCCTCCACCTCTTCACCTGGGCCCGGTTCTGGAGCCAGTGTCCCAGTATACTCCTCTGTCCTGCCCTCCTCCTCTCAGGCTGGTCCAGCCACAGAGACTGGCTCTGCGCTCAGTTCAGACTGTAGCGGTGCAGTCGGATCACATGCTGCTGTCTGAAGAGGAGCTGCCTCTCACTGAAGCTGTAGTTCAGCTGCCCTTTCAGAGTCTGCCGCCACCACAGACTGTAGCTGTGGATCTAAAGGTGCAACCGTCAACTCAAGCTGAAGCTGCCTCGGTTAGTCTGGGTTATATTATTAGTACAGCTGAACTAGTGAACTAGCTTCGTTTGGCCAGATATGAAATTTCTATTATCAAATTGATTTTTATGGTAAAATAGAAAAGGAGATATTTATCTGAGTGTTCAGGCTGCTCTTTTCCATCAAACAAAAGTCAAACATGACGAATGATTTAAACGAGTCCAAGCATCAAGTATTGAAATGATAGTCTCTAGACTCATAATATACCATTACATATTCTACATTTATGATATTTACCGTACAGTTTTTTGCTATGCCTTTCAAAAATAGTGTCGGCGAGATTTAGCTTTTAAAGAAACGAATAAGCAAATGTGGAACAAATTAATCAAAAGTGACATTAATGAAGATTTAAATAAATTGTGTCATTTGTTTCCACAAAAAATGAAGCAAAACTGATAACAGTAATAATAACAATTGTTTGAGCATATAATCGATATAATTTAATAGTTCTGAAGGATCATGTTACAATGAAGATTTTAATTAATTTGCTTAGATTATAAAACGTTTATTAAAAATAATAATATAATAACAATCTATAATAAATTCTGAACATTTTGCTTTGATAACAAATTTTTAAAAAATACAAAAATAGATTAAAATTGAAAACATTTGGTCATGCTAATTTACAATCGTGCTAGATGTACGGTGTTTTAAACCCAAAATAGTAGCCTTAATAAGCACTTTTATTTTTAGTCAAAATAAACATGTTAATGTGTTTTATTGAATGTAAAAGAGCAACTTATTCTTTAGAAACATCATTATGTAATATTATTACAATACATTAAACGATCAGAATACACTGATGATAAGTAAATAAGTAAATGATGACAATATTTTTGGTTGAACTATTCATTTTAATATACTAAAGTACTTCTATTCTTGTATTTATTGTTACATTAAGCAGGTGACGCCGTTGTTGGAGAGTGAAAACTTGACTCTGGTGACAGAAGAAGAACACGTGTGTCCTCCTCAGAATAGCAGAACGTCCTCTTCTCCAGCACTGTCCCAACCAGACGAACCACAGAGAAGCTCTGATGATGTAAAAGATCAACCAGAAAACCTCACAGGTACCCTGAACATACACTGCAGGCTGACAAAATACTCATAAAGGCCACAGTATATGCTACATACTTTTCCAAAAGTTTGCCTGGTTTGGTCACACCAGATTGTCCTTCAGTTCACTTCCAAGTGTATCAGAGCCTTACTGGTCTTCTTCAGAACTCTAACCCAGAGTTCGCAAGCATGCTCTATTTCTGCCATCTTATAAGAGATTTAGCATTTTCATTTTGACTGTCAGCAGTTCGTCCAGACCATAGACTGGTTCAAACCAATGAAAGGTTAGGAAAAACCTTATGCATTATTGCAAACTTTAAATAACTATTAAATGACCACATTCTGCATAATAAAAATGTAAACTTTTTGTCTAAACAGTATTTAACCATTAAAGAATGCGTTATCTATTGTTAGAAATGTACTTTTGTAATTAATATTTGTTTAATTTTTAACTGCTTATGTTCTTTATGGGGTTGTGCAAAAGTAAAAAAATAGATTGTATAGGTACATTGTATAGTTAAAGACTTTAGATTTATGCCAAAAATCTTTTAAAATATTAATTAAATGTGGCATGAGTATATTTAGCAAATTTCAGACTATTAGTGTATCAAAACTCAATTTCTAATTAGGATTGCTGGGCACTTCATTTAGACAAACCTAAAGGAGATTTTCTTAATATTTTAATATTTAATAATAACCTCCAGATTCCAGATTTTCAAATAGTTTGGCTGGTCCAATCTTTACATGCCATACATAAGTGGAAAGCTAAATTATTCATCTTTCATGTGATGTATAAATCTCAGTTTTACAAAACAGACACTTACTGTATGGAAGCTTCTGTTGTCTAAAGGCCGGCTCACACTGCGATTTTTATTTTTTTATTTCTTAATTTTAATTTTTTTAAAATCTTTTTTAAATTTAATATCTTTTTTAAAAATCCTGAACGATTGTGGCATGTCAGACCTCACGAATATGGCTCAAGTCACACTGTAAGATCTCAGCTATCATAAGTGTCAGACTGAACGACAATGAAGACGCGCCAAACATGAAAGAAAATACTCCTGGAAATTAATGTCATCCACTCATGACACTTTTACTATCCCGCATTCTGAAATGATTCCTCTCAGCAAATGTAAACAAACTGTAGCGGCAATTTTGCACAGCATTCCTCAATAATAAAGCCAGGAAGAAAAAAACTGTTATGACATTTCCCTGCGGTCATTTGAATTGTCGCATGAATCGCGTCATGAAATTGGGCTTAAGGTACCAAATAGGACAAGGTCTCCAGAAAAACATTTGGGAACCACTGCTCTAACCTGAACTATCCTCTGTCCACAGTTGATCAGGAGCAGCCATGTGTACCATCCAGCAGATCAGTGATCCGGTCACCGGAGGAGCCCACACATGCCACCAGCTCCCCCCCTCCCCTCCTCTCCTCTGCGGTAAGAAGCTCCAGCAGGCTCCCCTCGGCCAGCCTTCCAGAGAGCCCTGAGGGTCGGCCCTCACAGGCCATCAGTAGACCCCACATCCTCACACACCTCATTGAGGGCTTCGTCATCCGAGAGGGCCTGGAGCCGTTCCCGGTATGTCCATTGGTTGACCATGTAGCAATTCACAGCTGCCATCAAGCCCTAATGACGTCCGAGATTCTCGAATAGATTCGAGCCATGAGCTCAAAGATCTCAATCTCTGACAGAAGAGATTAAGATGGACGGTGAGGGTCTGTGGCCAAACATGCTGATCAACCAGTTATTAAAATCAGCTTTGGGACTGGTTTGAAAAGGCCTCACATTTTCAGAAGTCGAAACACAAAAAGCTTGTCTGGTGAGTCCGTTATTAATGTGATGGTATTTTTCATAGGTGACACACGCTTCCTTAGAGATGAACCAGCAGGCCACACTGCCAGAAAACAGAGTGGACAGAGAACCAGCCCTGATGGATGCAGACCAGCCAGAAAACTCCAGTGACTCCGACATGGATGACCCACCAGCTGAGGACGGTGGGCTCATTAGCACTAGCTACATTTTCCTGGGGAGATTGTTTTAGTAATGGTGATTTAATATTTACATATGTACAGCATAAGTGAGTACACCCCATTTTGAAAATGAATATTTTTATCCATTTCTCAGTGAATATAGGCGAGGTGTTTTGGTGCATTTAAACAAAACAGATTTGTTAAACAGATATATTTTTATTCATTCATTCATTTTCAATTCGGCTTACTCCCTTTATTAATCCGGGGTCGCCACAGCGGAATGATCCGCCAATTTATCCAGCATATTTTTTTACGCAGCGGATGCCCTTCCAGCCGCAACCTATCTCTGGGAAACATCCACACACACTCATTCACACTCATACACTACGGACAATTTAGCCTACCCAATTCACCTGTACCGCATGTCTTTGGACTTGTGGGGGAAACCGGAGCACCCGGAGGAAACCCACGCAACCACGGGGAGAACATGCAAACTCCACACAGAAATGCCAACTGACCCAGCCGAGGCTCGAACCAGCGACCTTCTTGCTGTGAGGTGAACGTGCTACTCACTACGCCACCGTGGCGCCCCAGATATATTTATTAGAAGAATATTTTAGTCACCAAATGTGTTTAAAATGGAAAGATAATACAATTAATTCAAGCTAAATATTGCAAAAATAAATTGGAAACTACAAAATTTTAACTGAATCGTTCAATTTTTTGCTTCTCTTGATTTTTCCTCTTTTTTAAATTTGTATTTAATAATTTTCTATAAAATATAAATTTGGGTGTATTGGTTTTTGGGGCGTTATCGTAAGTTATTTTGTTAGATAAGCTCCGGATTTGGCTTCAGTACTGACTAAACTAATATATATTCACAAATATAATATTGTATAGCTTCCTATTTAAAATATGAATTAAAAAGACAGATGTCTGAGGGGTGTACTCATATATGCTGAGCACTGTTTTCACCCACTTAGCGGACACTTTTATCCAGAGCAACTTACAAAGTGAAGATAAAAGAAGCACTTCAAATCATCAGAGATGTGCAGCATATAAATGCAATGACTGGCATTTTTTCATCCAAGCATATGGAGAGGAGAACATCTGTTTTACTGAGTGTGGAGCACAAACAGAAATGCAGAATGTTCTCCAAGAAGTATGGGGTGCTTATAAGAAGATAAGAAGAAGAAGAGAACCCAAAAACGATATCTTTGTCATCATTTACTGACTCCCTACTTCATTTCAACTGCTAAAGTCAATAGCGTATTTGTTAAAAATGGCTAATAATCATAATTGTTGTTGGTCATTTTAAGAAATTATGATACCAAGACAGACAAAAAAAGTCCCTCTAATTTATTCAATAAATGTATTTCTGTCCGGATCTCCTGTGCTTTCAGAACAGGCAGTTGAAAATCTGCTTGATGTCCTGGAATGTGAGTTCTGTGGGAAAAGAGGCTTCCCTCAGTCCTTCCTCAGATCCAAACGCTTCTGCTCCATGACGTGCGCCAGAAGGTAAAGAGCTATGGTTTAGATTTTTTCAAATGTTTTTAAAGTCTATTATTTTGACAGAAGCTGCATTGATTTAATTAAAAAACAGCAATACTGTGAAATAGTATTACATTGTAAAATAGCTGATTTCTGTATTCATAGGTCTTAAAAGGAAATCTATTGTGTGATAGAAAAGCTGAACTTCAGCAGCCATTTCACGAGTCTTTTGTGATCATTAGAAAATGCAGATTTGCTGCTCAATTAACATAATTATTTGTTTAAGAAAACATAATAATAATAATGTATGCATCTGCACTGATAACCTTATGGGCAGTCCACAGATATGTAGCTGTCCAGTCCCCCCAACAAATTCACTTCCTGTCCAACTACTGTACAATCCCAATAAAGGCAAAAAAACCCTAAAAAAAGCAAATAAATTGTCTAAAAGTCAATCCCCCGAAACATTATTTGATTAATAGAAAGTTTAGATGAACAGAATTAATCTGAAATAATTATTACTGAGCCCAGACTTTTTACGAGCTCACTTGAAATACATACAGTCATTCATTTTCTTTTCCGCTTAGTCTCTTTATTAATCAGGGGCATTATCCAGTATATGTTTTACGCAGCAGATGCCCTTCAAGCTGTAACCCATCACAGGGAAACACCCATACACTCTCATTCGCACACATACACAACAGACAGTTTAGCTTACCCAATTCACCTACAGCCATGTTTTTGGACTGTGGGGGAAACTGGAGCACCCGGAGGAAACCCACACCAACACGGGGAGAACATGCAAACTCCACACAGAAATGCCAACTGACCCAGCTGAGGCTTGAACCAGCGACCTTCTTGCTGTGAGGCGACAGTGCTACCCACAGCGCCTCTGCTCTGAAATAGATAAAGAGATTCATATAAACTACTAAACACCTTTGGGGTATTCACTTTTTGTTCATCAAATTTTATGTAGACTGTTTTAATTTAATAAGGTTAATTTAGCAATTTCATAAAACTACACAGTAGCAAACGCAGCCCTATTCCTCTCTCACAGATTCAACCTGAGCTGTAAAAAGCGCCTAAACCGGTTGAGAGTAGAAAAGGGCGCCCATTGGCCCCACAGACTCATGGGAAAGCGAGGAAGACCATCCAGATGCTTAAACGGCAGTGCTAGAGAACACTTCCCCAGGCCGGTCAGTGAAAACTAACCACTTTAAAGGAATAGTTCACCTAGAAATGATCACCATTAACTCACACGCAAGTGGTTCTAAACTCATTCATTTTTTCTTTCTGAATATTCTGAAGACTATGAAAGTCAATGACTGCTGCTTTCCAACATTTCTCAAAATATCTTCTTTTGTGTAAAACAGAAGAAACTCAAACAGATTTGGAACAAGTGGAGGTTGTGTGAATGTTGACTGGCTTTTCACTTTTGGGTGAACTATCCCTTTAATCGAGCTCTAAGAACCAAAGCAGTATCATAATTAAACTCCCGTGACTTACTGTGATGCATTACGTCCTTAGCAGCTCCAAGGCTCCCATCAAACCAGCGACAACCAGATGGTGTCCAATTCAGTGTGGATGGAGAGAGAGGAGGAGGAGGAGGAAGATCCACCAGGTCCGATGACAACAAGACTGCGTTTACAAGCTGAAAGAGAGAAGGAGCAGGACAGAGAGCGAGAGCAGAGCCGAGTGGAGAGCAGCAGCGGATCTGAGCTTCTCCTGGACTCCATTCCTTCACAGTGGAGTGTCGAGCAAGTGTGCTCCTTCATCGGCTCTTTACCAGGTCTCAATCGCAGTACACTAGAAAGAGCTTAGGAGAGCCCTTTAACCTCAAGGCTGCTGTATACTTCAAACGAAATCGAAAAATGAATTAAAAATAAGTCATTTCAAACAAAATCTGGACAAAACAAAGTTCGTTTTGGCAGTTCGAATACATTCAAATCATGGTGTTTACGTCACTCCCAATTCGTTAC
This sequence comes from Danio albolineatus, assembly GCA_903798035.1. Classification (NCBI taxonomy): domain Eukaryota; kingdom Metazoa; phylum Chordata; class Actinopteri; order Cypriniformes; family Danionidae; genus Danio; species Danio albolineatus. The sequence continues at coordinate 3,025,464 of CAIGQQ010034181.1, read as the reverse complement.
TCATTCCATGGAAGTCAGACAGGAGAACAACAACAACAACAACAACATGAACAAACTGGAGAGTCAAGTAGTAGAGCAGATGTTTACAGAGCTTTTCTTCTCTCAGCTCCGCCACTGTTGTTGTGTTTAGAATCCGAATCAGAATCAGTTTTATTGCCAAGTGTGCTTCACACACACAAGGAATTTGCTTTGGCTACAGAAGCTTCCAGTGTACATAAAGTGACAAGTGACAACACAGAATAAATATATTTAAAAAGAAGACGATAGACATTAAACCGAGATGCAGTCAGTCCTACGATCTGGATGTTGAAATGTATGTACAGATTTGTTATAAATATACAGGTTATAAGGTGCTGTGTGCAAAAGCGTAAGTACTGCATTGTATGTTATTATAAGGTGCTGTGTACAGATGCGTAAGAAGTATTGCATTGTATATTGTTATAAGGTGCTGTGTACAAGTGCGTATGAGAAGGTATTGCACGTTTATTGCACAATAGGAGAAATATTAACTGTTCATGAGGTAGATGGCCTGAGGAAAGAAACTTTTCCTGTGTCTGGCAGTTTTTGTGCTCTGTAGCGCCGGCCAGACGGTAACAGTTCAAACAGGAAGTGTGCTGGGTGCGAGGCGTCCAGGGTGATTTTGCGAGCCCTTTTACTCACTGTGGAAGAGTACAGTTCTTGAAGTGTAGGAAGGGTAGTGCCAGTTATTCGTTTAGCAGTCCGGACTATTCGCTGTAGTCTACGAAGGTCAGATTTGGCTGCTGAGCCGAACCAGACGGTGATTGAAGTGCAGAGGATGGACTGGATGACAGGAGTAGATTGTTTTACATGAGCACATGAGTGTCTGTAATGAGGGTTGTTTACAACAGTGGTCGGATCCAAATGCAGCATTTATTTAGAGTGTTCTGGCTGGCAAGTTCCAATACAAGAGCAGTCATTAGCATCATCTCGTTCTTACATTACCCCGGTACTCTACCAGTTACACTGGTTGCCTGTTAAGTCACGAATCGATTTTAAAACCTTGATTTCAACTTCGAAAGCTGTTCTGCTCCAGATTATATCTGTAATCTGATATCAACATCCTCTTCCTCTCGTAATCTACATTCCGCTTCAGGGCTCACCTTGTTTCAGCCTCGTTGTAAACTTAGCACCATATGAGGTAGGGGCATTCTCCTATCGTGCACCTAAATTGTGAAATGCTCTTCCCACAAAAATCAGGAACGCCAGTTCCCTGGACTGTTCTAAAACACTTCTTAAAACTCATCTTTTTATTATTACTTATAACTTATGAGTAGGGTCACACGGAATCTGCGCGCGCAGAATTCCGCAGATTTTTAGCCCATAATTGATTCTGTTTATTTACTGGTGTAAAGTGTGTAAATGTATATATATTCAGTTTTTAAATTAATTTCAGTAATATTATTGACTAATATGAAAATATTCATATGATGTATTTACAATACAGTTTGTAAAGTACTATTTTCTGTCTTTTAGTAAATATTTACATGAGAGACTTGCTTTGTTTACCAAATAAAGTGGATCTAACTGGATTCACGTTGTAAACATTAAATACAAGTTAAAAAGGTATTACATTTATTTCACATATTAAGTTTTTAGATATGATACTCCTAAAATCATTCCGCATAAATCCGCAGATTTTTAACAAAATACTCCGCAGAAATAGCAAAAAATGTCCGCAGATTCTGTCTGGCCCTACTTATGAGGCTTTCTTTTAATCTGTATTTTTTATTATTATTTTGTGTATTTCATGTTCCATTGTGTTCTGATGCTCTTGTTAGCGTTTTGAGTCTGATAAAAGCACAATGTAAATAATTTTTTTAAAATTATTATTATTATTATTATTATTATTATGTAGATAATCCAAAGAGTAGCGTGCATAAACAGGCAAATGGTCGAGGCAGGCAGCAAAACAAATACAATCAGTAAAACAAACAAGGGTGGAAACACAGTTCATGTAATCAGTCATGACGAGCTTCAGCTGTGTGTGTAATCAAAAGGTGACCAGCAATTGGTGTGTGATTGCAGGACATGATGGGAAATGTAGTTCGGTTCAGTGGCAGATGTGATGTGTAGAGTGCCCTCTAGTGTATCTGTTGACTGTGACAGTGAAGCATGTATAACTCTGCCTCCTGTAAGGTGGGGGTGTGTGAATGTTCAAAAACACCATACCGTCATTCAGCCTTTTAGAATTTTTTTTTTGCTCTCAAATGAAAAACACTTGTTCTTCCATTTCTTTTGAAGTATACCGAAGCCTTCATAGGGATACTTGAGTTTCAGTTGAAAACAAAAAGTTGATTCCTAGTATTATATTATCCCACCTACTGTATATGCCAATGGATACCAGTTTTCCTTCTTTTGTGTTTAATAGAGAAAACTAAATTTATAAAGTGTTGGATCCATCAGAGGGTGAGTATATTTTCATTTTTGGTTGAATATCCCTTTAAATCACCTATTTGCTCTGTCCCATCATGATGTTTTACGTCAATAATGAGAGTAATTACCTTAAACTGTAAATGATCAGTAAAGTGTTAAACTTGAAGTGTTTTAAAGGGATAGTTCACACAAAAATAAAGATTCTGTCATCATTTACTTGATTTAAACCCTTTGAGTGTGTCCTCAGTTGAACACAAAGAATAATACTGTGAAGAAAACCGAAAGCTGAAGAAAGCTGGAAACCTGTAACCGTCCACTTCTAAAGTATTTGTATTTTTTTTTTCTACTATGGATGGTCAGTGGTAACCGGTTTTCAGCTTTCTTCATAATACATCTTTTTATAACACGACAGAATAAGGATGCTCATACGGTTTTGAACCACCTGAGGGTGATAGAATAGTGAGTAAAGTTTTATTTTGGGGAGAATTAACTTAAGAAACCCTGGGTTTAATGAGGTGCAGTACTCTCATCACAGTTGTAATTTTTTTTAAAAAAAAAGCATCTTAACAGAATTAACAAATTACTTCCAGCAGACCTTTCTGCAGCAATACCAGACATATATTGAATATTACTGTACTGTAAGGAATACAAAGAGAAAAATCACCTGGATGAACAAAACTGAATTTTAAATGGCTTCGGCTACAGATGTGCTTCTGATTCCATTGTCACATTAAAATACCAAAGTATTCCGGGATGCACAGCTTAACATGCCTCTAACTGAGATCACTGTGCATATTAATATTCTGTAATTTTTAAATGATTCGTTTCATTTATTTTGAATTCTAGTTTCAAACTAGAAGTGTAACTCAGAAACACTGTCACATGCAGATAAAGATGGATACTGTTGAACGTAGTGTTAAGTATGAAGTATGCCGAGTGACAGCATGGAGGATGTAGTAGGTTATGTCTGAATTAAATTCATGATACAACCATTCTTAACACATAGAACTTTATTTTAGCAAATACAAATGATCAATTAACAGGGTTCATCCACATTTTTACTTCTAAAATTCCATGACTTTTCCATGATTTTTCCAAGACTTTCAAGTAAATTTTCATGACCTACCGTTTCATGCACTGTCTAAATATGCGTGGTAAAAGAAAAACAATGCATGTTCAACTTTATTACAGCATATCGTAAAACACGCAACAATCTATTTAGTTTCAAATTATATTTATATCTCTGTTAAATTGATTTATATAATGCTTACACCGCACTAATAATGTGAGAGTATATGTTTGGCCAAGGACAGAAAATAAGTAAATAACCCATATTCAAGTATAAAGATACCCGTTTTCCATGACTTGTCTAAAACTTTGTGGGTATTTCTGTTTTTCCAAAACTTTTCCAGGCCTGGAAAATGCCATGTCAAAATTCCATGACTTTTCTAGCTTTTCCATGACCGTATATAATTACAAATGAAAAAGAAGAGCCTACTGAAAGAATGTCACTTGCAGTTGTTTTCCATTCAGACCGCTTCTACTGTTTTCTATTTAGACTTTGACCAGATAGCTAAACCTAAGGTTAGGGTTAGCCACTATCCGCCTCTGCTGGTGGATATAAAATGACACCATTCCGCTACAAACAGCAGCATTCACCTCTGTGAGCCTTTTGAACAACTATTGCTAAAAAAAAAAAAAAAAAAGATAGTCTCGGTTATGAAAGGAATTTTTATTGTTTATTATTTCTTAAAACTTTCTTTTATAAATGTAAAAATAGTTTGTCAAAAAATCTTGTCAGGCAAATTAAGAACATTTTATAACAATTTAAGTCTATTATTAAATTAAGTAGATTAATTACAATTAAAGGTAACACTTTATTTCAATGGTCCATTTGAGTATTAGACTGTCTTCTTCATATCTGCTGATACTGATATTCAACAGACATTTAACTGACTATAAGAAACTTTGCAAGTACATGTCAACTTACACTAACTCTAACCCCAACCTAACAGTCTACTTATAATCTAATGAGAATTAGTTGCAATGTGACTTAAATTTGCCACTATTTCTCAAACCACCCAGTTTTACAAAAGAAGGGACTTTAGTTTTACTCATTTGCATAGTTCACCCAAAACTGTAAGTTTACATGCTATCTACCTAACTTCCTAACCTTTATGAGCTTCTTTTATTGTAAAGATAATTTGAAGAAAGATGAAAACCTGTAACGTATGATTAATGTTTAAAATATTGCTCATCTCTGCGTTTGTCCATTTGTGCTCAGGGTGTCGTGATGTGGCTGAAGAGTTTGGCTGTCAGGAGATTGATGGACAGGCTCTGCTTCTGCTTACAGAGGATCACCTCATGAGTGCAATGAATCTCAAACTGGGACCTGCACTCAAGATTTGTGCACACATAAATACTCTCAAACAAGCTTAACACTCGTAAAGTGCCATGACTTCAGTGCATGGCCATTCAACCACAAACACTACAGACCTTCTTCACATACCTCAAAGTTTATTGGTGGAGTTGTCTGGGATTTTATTCCATTCAATTCAATTAAAGATTTGTTTAATATGTAAATCTAAGTTCTGACCTTGTGCACTGCATTTATAGTAAACAGATCTACTGGAGTCAGATTATAAAAAGTCCCAATTTGTGGAAGTTGGTACATAATGTGTGAATTTAAATTTTTTGACATAACACTGTTTAAAGAAACACTCCACTTTTTTTGAGGAAAAAAGGGATTCTTTTACAAGTCCCATAGAGTTAAACAGTTTAGTTTTGTTATTTTTCAGCCAATCGCCCCATATGGCAGGAGCACTTTTAGCTTAGCTTAGCATAGATCATTGAATCGGATTAGACCATTAGCATTTCACACAAAAATGAGTTTAGAAAATGTTCCTATTTAAATTTAGCATCTCGCTAAAAAATAAGTTGAGAGTTTTGATAATTTTGCTCGACTCTTCTGTAGTTACATTATGTAATAAGACTGACGGAAAATGGAGGAAAAGAGTCTCCATGGTTTCAAGGTTTTCAGGAGCTGCGTAGATCATTGCGTCAGCCATGGAATATCAGCAAAGTTCCTTGATTATTACACTGGAATAACAGTATAGTTTTTAGCTAGATCAGCCTAGGAAAAAAAGCTGTTTTTCATTTTCCATCTGTCTTAGAACATGATGTAACTTCAGAAGAGTCAGGCAAAATTATCAAAACTCTTATTTTATGTTTTATTTTAAGTTTTAATGCTATTTTTGAGCAAAATGCTAATGGTCTAGTCTGATTCAGTGATCTATGCTAAGCTAAGCTAAGCTAAGCTAAGAGTCCTTCAGCCAGACCCGGAGATCAGCTGTTGGATTCAAAAACAGTAAAACTCAACTGTTTAACTCTAGTTGTAAAATAAGCTTTATTTTGTTCCTTTGAAATGAAAAGAAGCTCTAATCAGAGCACATCAATGTTTACAAAAATGAAGAGTATATAACGCGTGTTAAAAAATAAAGATTTATTAATAAACACCAATGAAGTCCTGTATAAAATCACTATGTACATTAGACCAGAACAGAGTTAATGCAGTTAATGCTTTGGCATCTTTTTTAACAATGGTGTAGAAAAAGATTCAATGTTTTATGTTATTGTAATCTGTCGGGTGGCTAAAAAGGCAGAACATTTTTTTAGACATCAGTTGCTTGTAAATGCAGCATTTTGTCATGTTCTCTTACAAATAACAGCAAACTATTATTATTATTAAAATATTGTATTTAAGTGTTAGCACAACAGTTAGTAACACACACTGGATACATTATAAGCAGCAAGAATAAAACGGATTATGATCAAGTTAATTTTATATACAAAGCTCTTTTTTTTTTTGGCCGTGGAAGTCATTTTATTCAGACATAATTAAACCGATTTCCTTGATACTGGTTAATTGTAGAATTTTTAAATAATAGCATCAACAGCACTTATAAAAATTCATGTTTCTTTAAAAAAAGAAGCGAGTCACCGTCTATGATGCTGTGCGATTTCCTTGCGCTTCATCTGCCGTTCAATCATCATGTCAAACTCTTGTCTTTCTCTAAGACACAATGAAAGAAAATGGTTTTAAAAAGACTAGAGATGAGAGAGATGAACAGCTTTTCAAGACAAGGCAGTTATGAATTTATTGACATATCAGCTTCTCTGGCTATTTCATGGCAAAACCAGATCAAATTTACATTTTTTATTTATAAATATATAAATAAGTCTGTCTGTCTGTCTGTCTGTCTATCTATCTAAAAGAAATCCTCAACAATAACTTTTACATAAGATAAAGAACCATAAAAAAAAGGTTTACTTTTGATTTTAAAAAAATACTAGCATTTTTGAAGGATTCACAAATTATTTCCTTTAAAGTCCCTCCAGATAAAAAATAATAATAATAATTTTAAAAAAATCGCTGTCTGATAACATTAATAATAGGGCATTAACAGTTTGATTTCTGGTGCAATATTACCTGTTACTAAAACGTGGCCCTTTGTGATACTTCTCCTCTGCCTTCTCCAGGGGAAGATTGTGGACTCCAGAAATGGCATAGATAATGGCCTGAAAAACAGAAAGCATCAATGAAGCAAAGTTATGCATGACACACAGAACCAGTCAGAGACTAGTGGTGTCCTGTTCAAGATTAGGGATGTTGTCGACTAGTCATTCAAAAGCACTTCCTACTAATTTTCCATTGCTGTATCCTTCAAACATTTTTGTTGAAATGTTGAATGAAGATGACATTATTTCCTGAAAAGAAGTCAATGCCAATGTCAAATTTGATTTACTGTATATAGCACTATTAACCACAACCAAAGGTTGACCAATGTGCTGCACAATACAAATCACAAAGAGAAAAATATAAAATTATATATCTAAAACAACAATTCTCACTGATAAAATGCAAAAAGGTAAGTTTTAAACCTAGATTCAAAAAACAGACAGAGATGATAGATCTAATGCAGAGGGGGAGAGCATTCCACAATCTAGAACCAGCTACTGCGAAAGCATGGTTGCCCCTGCACTTCTGCCTTGACTTAGGGGTGCATAATAATCTCTGGTTTGATGACCAAAAAGACCAACCAGGCTGATGTTCAGTCATAAGATTTGACAGATAAGAAGGTGCCAAGCCATTTAGTGATTTAAAAACCAAGAGAAGAATTTTAAAATGACACTGCAGTCAGTGCATACAGGTTAGTGCATACAGTGCAGACAGGTTATTGCACACTGAATCTGAAATTTTTGCCCATAATTTTCGCATGTTAAAAAACAAATTTGACCTCATGTTGTGTCAATCATATTGACACACTGTCTCCGAAACTTTGCTGTTTTTGAAAGTGTTATTTAATATTTTTGCCTAACATATAAATTTGGCGGGCGCCACGGTGGCCTAGTGGATAGCACGTTCGCCTCACAGCAAGAAGGTTGCTGGTTCGATCCCCGGCTGGGCCAGTTGGCATTTCTGTGTGGAGTTTGCATGTTCTCCCCGTGGTTGCGTGGGTTTCCTCCGGGTTTCCTCCGGGTGCTCCGGTTTCCCCCACCATGCGGTACAGGTGAATTGAGTAAGCTAAATTGTCCGTAGTGTATGTGTGTGAATGAGAATGTATGGATGTGTTTCCCAGAGATGGGTTGTGGCTGGAAGGGCATCCGCTGCGTAAAACAAATGCTGGATAAGTTGGCGGTTCATTCCGCTGTGGCGACCCCGGATTAATAAAGGGACTAAGCCGAAAAGAAAATGAATGAATGAATGAATGAATATAAATTTGGCCTACTAATTTTTGAACCATTATTTTAAGTTATTTTGTTAGATTAGCTCCAGATTCCGGGTTCGATTTTTTTCTGCTTTTCACATTCGGAAAAAAAAAAAACACTTTGAGAGGTGTTTTGGCATTTCAGAGCCACCGCACAAGCAAAAAGCTAAATACAGATAACTTTACAACAAACACAGTGCATAAAATAAAGACAGAATGTGGTGGCCAGTTCAGAACCCCTATATGCTGGATTCAGTGACTGGCGCACATCTGCCCTGCAGTTGATTGGACTGTGTGTGTTCTCCTCTCTCTTTTCCAAAGTACAACTCACACACAAAGTATCACTGCTTGAACTGACTCCGAAAATGTTTTTCGTGCAAGGTTTGTCTAAGTAACAAATTTTTTGCATATGAATTTTGAACTTCAGTGTGCAAAGACCTTAAGACTGGTGTGATGTGATCGTGTTTTGTGATACTCAATAAAAGGTTTGCAGCAGCATTTTGAACAAATGGTATAAAGCTGTGTGACTAATCCCCAAAATATAGTGAATTACAGTAGTCCAACATAGATGTAATAAAAGCATGAATTATTAAGAATAGGTCATTTAGAACAGATTTTACCGTTGTTTATAAATCATGTTTATCATGGGTTTTTTAATAGTAAGTAGTGCAAGTTTTCCATCATTAATAAAAATAATTTCTTAGTCAACAAATGGTCAGTTAAAATATTTTTGGGTAAAACAAATGCAGTCTTAATGAACAAAGAAGACTTGTAATATTTTACTGACCACAAACTTTTTACCTTAGGCAGGAGCACATCTAAAATGAGGCGGATCCGGTCCACCTGTACGTTTTCTGAAGAGGTGTTTATTTGAGGTGCCATTTCACAGAGATCATGCAGATACTCGTACACCTTATCAACCTGCCCCTCGTCCTCCAAGTAGAGGACTGGGCAAACCACCTGCCGAAAAGGCTTCTGGAGGGCTTGCATCCATGCAGACGACTCGCTGATAATGGCCTGTGAACAACAGGCACAAAAGTTAGTTGTGTCTTTAGCATTTCAGAGAAATTGTGTTTCAAATTCCTGAATTGTAAATATCTAAATAAGTATATGTGCAAAAATCTTACCAGCAAATGGTTTTCGACTTTTCCTCTGATTATGAAGTCAACCAACTGCTCGTTGGCACGGGTGCGTGCTGCCTTAGATCGGTCAGGCAGGTTCCTTTTCTGGGAAAGGAGCTCATCTTGGTCTTCTACACCGATGTCCTCTCTGTTATTTTCAGAGATGTCATACTTCTCACCCAGAATCTCCTGACTAGGGAAGGTCAGCACAGACTTCCCCTCAGAGTACTTCCTCCGGACCGGGCAACCTAGAGTCATTAAATTAAAGGATTATTTCTGTTAAATCAATGCCAGTGAATAAGGGTTGGGCTGAATTATAGATATTTAAGCATGTTTTTCCATAATCTGATATCATTTCAAAAATAAAATCCATATTGAAAGGAAACCTACTAATGTCAGCGGCACAATATTCAATGAAGGAGCCAGAGAAAGATCCGCAACCTGACAGAAAAAAAAAATGAAGTAAAGAACTTGCTATTTACTAAACATTTTATTAAAAGGTGCCATAGAATGAAAATCTGGATATAACTGAATAAGGCCTGACCTAGGTATAACTGAATATAAGAGTTCAGTACATGGAAATGACATACCGCGAGCCTAAAAACACCATCGTTTCCTTGTCCTCATGTAAATTCCGTGAATGTAAAATTCCAATGAAAATCAAGCCAATTCCGAACAAAGATGAACTGTTACATTGCACACTGGGTCATTTATATGCATGCTCCATTTGACTGGACACAACTTTTCCTAGTGAGATTACAACAATGATAACTGTTCCCTAATTTTAAGTTTATTTAAGCTTGTATTATGTATGGGGGATACAATATGCTGTGTGTCTGTATGTGTGAGAGCAGGTACTGACACAAGCTGTGAAGCAGAGCTAATTAATATTTAAGACCATTCCAAATATGGTCAAATCTGAGCTTTTCATTTTGGGGGTATTTCCTCTTGTTATAAATAAAACCATTTGTGGACAATGTTTTAACTTATACATACCAACAAAGTAGATATTAACAATTTAACATACTAAATCAATGCACTCTATGGCACCTATAAGATGTTTAAATGCACTTCTAAATAGAGAAAACTTAATAAACACCAATGCGGATTCTGTAGTCTGAAATCAGTTCCACAGACCAGGTTATTGCACTGCCATACTTCTCTTTTGCCATATCCTAAAAACAGTGGAAAAAGTGACATTATTTGTCAAATTATTATTTATAAGTGTGAAAACAATAATTATTACCACATCATTAATATCTTGAATCGTTAACCAAGTGTGCTATATATCACACAGCTTACTAATGACACAAATCTAAAAATGAACACTCAAAAAGGAAAATCAAGTCAAAAAGATTTAAATACTTTACCACCAATTTTTCATACTCCTCACAATCAAATGGTTTTAATTTTTTCAGGGACACAGTAAACCTAGAGATAAATAAATGAAGACAATGTTAAGACCTATTAATGTGGTGTACTACTTCTACTACTATATACAGTGCTCAGCATATA
>CAIGQQ010034181.1:2993824-3014266 GCA_903798035.1 Danio albolineatus | reverse complement strand
GTAGTGTAAGAGTGTGAATGAGTGTGTATGGATGTTTCCCAGAGATAGGTTGCGGCTGGAAGGGCATCCGCTGCGTAAAAAATGCTGGATAAGTTGGCGGTTCATTCCGCTGTGGCGACCCCAGATTAATAAAGGGACTAAGCCGACAAGAAAATGAATGAATGAATGAATGAATGAATGAATGAATATATAAATAGATTAAATCTTACCCTTTTTTAGCCCTCTTTTGGTCACTTAGGTCACTATCGATAAATACAATGCTGGCTTTTTTGTTCTTGCGATTCACACTTTTCACCTGTGACACAAATGAACACTTTAGTCATCACCTATAGTCTAAAATAAATTAAAAAGACTTCACAAAATTATGAGGTGCCGTGAAGAATTTAAATCAAACTACGCTTATAAACACATCCATAAAAACATACACCTATAAAATACTCGCATATACACCTGTACAGTATAGGTGTTAATGCAAGTATGTTATAGGTGTTTATGCATGTGTTTTATGGATGTCTTGATGAGCAAAGTTTGATTTAAATCCTACACGGCGCCTCGTGCAAAATTATTTTATATTCTCCACAACTAGTTTTACTCACCACCGCAGGCCAGTAAGGGTATTTCCACATTTTGCACCACACACAAAGTCCCTCTGAGATCGACAAAGGCTCTGAAAAATCAAGTAAATCAAAGCACTGGCCAATGCTACTTTTATCCACACTTTTATTGCTCACTCACTTTTACTGTCCTGCCCCAAAAAGCTTGGCAGCTCCTCATCATCATCATCCTGATCGTCTTCCTCCTCCTGCATGAAGAGCGAGTGGTTGAGAAGATGAGGATCCTCTTGCACGCTTAGTTCGATGGACAGGTCAGAGGACATGGTTTGATCTGTGGGCACATACTGGATTAGAGCAACTTATTATAAAAAAATAAAAAATAAAAAAATAAAAAAAATCACAGAAAACATACAACAAAATGACTTTTTAAGCTTATCTAAACTTTGTGTCAAAGACGAGAGGTCCAATTTGGCTGTCGATATTGAATAAAATGTATTTACATGCAAAAAAATAAATAAATTATTAAATAATGCAAGCAAGTCTATTTTAAGTTTAAGTAATTTAGTAAATATAAAATGTAAATAAGATCATCATTCTGTGTAATAGATATATTTATGTAAAAAATTGAATTAAACACTCTTTCTGACCTGTACTAAATAAAAAATAAATATGTAAAATAATATAATTATACTAACATTTGAAGTACAGTTGCAAAGTATATATATATATTTTTTAAAAACAACAAATTTGTATTTTAGGGCTTCACTATTATACTTTTAGTGAGTCTTTTTTAGTTATGACAAAAACAGCAAAAGAACAGCTGTCAAATTAATTTCTAACATTTTTTAACACATTTTTCTGGATTTTTTTGTTATTGTTGCGTCTGTCACTGTTTAAATAAACCTACCATTGAAATTATAGACTGATCATTTCTTTGTTAGTGGACAAACTTACAAAATCAGCTTGGGTTAAAATATTTTTTTTCCTCACTGTTTATAGTTTAATTGGAAATTTAAAATCACATTATATAGTCTGCTATGGCTGATATTTCACTTGATTTAAATGAAATATACAAAATATACCTGACTCATTTGGCTCTGGTTCCTGGTTTTCAGAGCAAGGACTGCTCAGAGTTTGCATTTCAACAGGAAACTCTGTGCTCTTCCTGCTGCGTTTCACTGGTGGAGAAGCACTTGCCCCCTCCTGCACTTTCTTATTCATGCTGGCTTTCGGTCTTCCTCTGGGTCTTTGAGGTGTTGATGGTGAGGCATCTGCAGGAGGTCTCTAAAAAAAACACCACATGAGCAATAATTGTCCCAGGAAAATCAAACAAATAATGTTACAATAACGAACACACAAACCTTTTCTAGTCTAGACTTTCTAGTATTTGGGGTGGGACGTTTGTCTGCAGTTTTCGGTGTCAGGGGTTGGAGGTGAGAGTTCGGGGTGGAACTGAGAATAGCACTGGACTGAACCCTGTCCTGTTTCGGGGTGTGGCATTCAGCAAGAAACTCTGTGCGTTTCCTGCTGCGTTTCACTGGTGAAGAAGCACTTGGCCCCTTCTGTACTTTTTTTTCATTAGTGCTGCCTTTCGGCCTTCCTCTGGGTCTTTGAGGTGTTGATGGTGAGGCATCTGCAGGAGGTCTCTATATAAAAAAAAAACATATGCAATAATTGTCCCAGAAAAATCAAACAAATAATGCTACAATAATGATCACACAAACCTTTTCTAGTCTAGACTTTCTGGCATTTGGTGTGGGACTATTGTCTGCAGTTTTTGGTGTCAGGGGTTGGACGTGAGAGTTCGGGGTGGAACTGAGAAGAGGACTGGACTGAACCCTGTCCTGTTTCGGGGTGTGGGATTCAGCAAGAAGCTCTGTGCGTTTCCTGCTGTGTTTCACTGGTGTAGATGCACTTGGCTCCTCTTGTACTATCTTATTAGTGCTGCCTTTCGGCCTTCCTCTGGGTCTCTGAGGTGTTGATGGTGAGGCATCTGCAGGACGTCTCTAAAAACACCACATGAACAATAATAACTGCAGGAATTTCAAACTAAATTTAACAATCAATACTGATCCAATGGTCTGTCATGAAACTCTATTGGGTGTGCAGGCTGATAAGCTCCATCCAATCTGCTTCAAACCACATGGCGCAGATGATAAGTTGCTGTCACCTTAGCAGCCAATAAGCTCACTCCTCAGTATTTAAATGCATCAGTATTGTTTAAATTAGGAATCTGCAGCACGTTGTTGGAAACCCTCCTCCACCATGTATAATGTAGATCTGCTACAGGGGTTACATGTATGTTATGCCGTATATTTTCAGATAGCAGTCTGTATATAATTGCAGTAGCAAGTATCGGTACTTGCTCTGCACCAATAACCAAAGCAGCAGCAGCAGTGTAGCAGATCTATTAAGTCAAGACCAAACACAGAAACATATCCATATACATATTCATTACCATAGTAAATCTCTCTGAGAATTGATAGCAATCATTCAAACTTATAATAATGGTCACAAACCTTTTCTTGTTGGGACTTTCTGGCATTCGCATCATTATATGGTGCAAAACTATTATCAGCTGCTTTTGGTGTCAGGGGTTGGAGGTGAGAGTTCAAGGATGAGCTGAGGAGAGGACTAGACTGAAGCCTGTCCTGTTTTGAGGTGCAGGAATCAACAGGAAACGTTTCATGCTCCCTGCTGTCTTTCTCTGGTGGGGATGCACTTATTCTCTCATGTACTTTCTTTTTCTTGCCAACTTTCGGCCTTCCTCTGGCTCTCCGAGGTGATGGTAAGGCAGGAGGTTTCTGAAAAGTACCACACAAGCAATAATTATTTAAAGAAATTAATACCAAACAAAAGCAATTAACACAGATTTAATGACTATCACTCAAACCTTTTCTCGTCTGGACTTTCTGACATTCTGATGATTGTTTGGTGCACAACTGCTCTCAGCTGTTTGTGTTGACAAGCGTTGTAGGTCAGAGGAGCTGCGGAGAGAGCGTTTCGGGTATTCAACTGAACACTCAGTGGACTCCCTGCTGTGTTCCACTGGTGGAGATGCACTTGGATTCTCCTGCACTTTATTACTGCTGCGTTTCCGCCTTCCTCTGAGTCTCGGAGGTGATGACAAGGCACCTGTTGGAGGTCTCTAAAAAATACAAGAGCAATAATTATTCCAGGCATTTCAAACAAAAGTTAGTGATTAAAAATGTAATGATGCTCACTCAAACCTTTTCTAGGCTGGACTTTAAGATATCCGGCTCACTATGTGGTGCACAGCTATTCTGACCTGTTTGTGGCGACAGGGATTCGAGGTCAGAGTTTGAGGTGGAGCTGAGAAGAAGGGTGGACTGGAGTCTGTCCTGTTTTGGGCTTTGTGGTCTGTTAGTGTGGCAGCACGGATCCTCCTTGCAACGACAAGGAGATAATGTAGTACATGTGTAAACGCCTGTCGAAACATCAGAAGGGGTCTGATGATTTTGAGTTCGTTTAGAGTTCTGATAATATGTCCTCTTTGATTTTTGAGAACTTAAGTGATGTTCTGGGCACAAATTGTCTAGTCCATCCAATTTAGCTTTGCTAGCAGCTACCCTTTTCTCACTTGGTTCAACATTTTTCTTTTTTCTTTCTTTGTGTGCTGTCTTTAACTGATATTTGGGGGTGGTGATTTTTCGAGGCAAGACCTGCTCAGGTTGATGTACATTTTTAGACACACATCCATGTCTATTTGTAACCTGGCGCGTTGATTTCCGCAAACAAGGAAGAGCACTTTGGTTTGCATCTCGTGGTTTGTTTGTTTTGTTCGCGATTGTTCTTCTTCCATATGATTTTACAAGATTCAAATCTTGAGGCGCTGTGGTTCTTTTATTATGAGTAATTGAATCGATGCCAGCTGAAACTGGTTTGTTGAGCTGTGTAGAGTCTTCAGAGTCAGTGCGACAGGTCCTGTGAAGATTCCTTTGGCGCTTTAAAGACAACTTATCTGAAGAACTCATTCCTGCAACCATTGATATCTCAGCAATTCGACACACCCAATGTAGCTCTCATCGTGTTGGACTGCGGATAAAAACACATTGAGGTCTTTTAATAGTCTTAGATGTCAAAAGTGTCATGAACAACGATATGTACCTCAAGTTAGACAAATGTGAAAAGTTACTTTGCAACAGTTGTACAGTTAAGCTCCTCAAAATGCGTGACATTATGTATTACAAGCTGTTATTTACATCAAATAAACAATAGGTCAGTCGAATTGGATCACACAGTATATTAGACGAAACACTAATAATATAAATACATTCAGCCTTTAAAACTGCTGCCGTTAGTTGATGTAAACACTTAGGTTAGCGATACTCGAACATACATAACACAAGTATTTTACCCAGGAAAAAATGCTAAATCTATAGTATTAGATCTGTACTACTGCAGATTAAACAATGTATACGAGCAGAACGCAACTTGAAGTGAGTATTTGAAGCACAGGAGAAGTGTTTACTCGGAGCGCTCCGTGTTAGCATTAGCAGCTCCATGGAAAAGCAATGTAAACACTGTCAGTCAGCGTATGTGGGAGTTTCCTAAAAATCAGCAAAAGCTGTTAAAAACATTCACTGTTTCAAAAGCGTAACATAAACGAGTGCTCTCGTGTAAATGACAGCAGTATTACACTTACTCATTGGACCTTCAGCTGTTTACGAAGCGCTCGCTCGCGATCAGTTGCTCAAGCTCCTTTTACAATCAGGAAGTTGAAGGAGAGCGACTCTGAGCGAGTTCTGCACCGTGTCTTCTTTTTCCCCCACAACTTATAGATTCAGTACTTATAAATAATCCTTAGCACTGACATGAAATAATATTATAATTAAATAGTCATTTTAATAACAATACCAAAATGTTAGCATTTTTTATTTTCAGTTAAATTAAATTAGATTACATGTCTTTAAATAATTAGTAAATATAAACCCATAATGTCAATATATACATCTATTTTATCATCTACAGAACAAACCACTTTTATAAAACGACTCTCCTAATTAGCCCAGAATGCCTAGTTAGACAAAATAAATGAGTTATTACAAAAATATACTCCTGGGAAACATCTTTAAAAGATTTACAATTTCTGAAGACTGTCAGAAGTTCCTCATTGTCACCCTAAAAAATACAAGTAAAACATATTCCCAACTTTATTGCCATAACAACAACAACAACAACAACAACAACAACAACAACAGCAACAGCAATCATAATAGATAGCTTCATGGTAAAGTGAAATAAAAATAATAATACTATTAATCAATAACAACGTTGCAGTTATATAATATTAAAATCATATAATTATTGACACAGACACCCAGACAGCTGCTGCATTAAATGACATTTAGGCTCTATATTCCGTCCCAGCTGCTGTTTTCTTCGTTTGTTATCCGTCAACTTTGCAGTTTTCACTGCAAAACAGAAAAAAAAAAACAGATTTTAAATACGTTTACTGCATAGACTGTATTACTGTGTTAGCCTGGGCTGCAGTCACTGACACTTGTTTGCTGAGGTGAGTTGTTTTGGCTCGACAGGCTTTCCTCTGACTCTCTGCTGCTGCCTGCTGACTGACCGCAGCGTCACGTAAAGACACACAGGCGTCCAGATGATGAGACTCACTGGCCACACTCACCCGCAGAGACTCCAGCAGAGCTACAGGCGGAGCAACAATACACACTGACCATCACTTCATTCTGGACTTGAGTGAGTTTATATTGAAACTGACATAAACATCTTCAGCTGGTGTATTAACATAATTTAGTTTTTATTATGTCTCCAAACTTGTCAGGTTGTTTTAATCATTAAGAAGACTTCAAATTTTATGCAACTGTTTCACAAGTGTGTAAAACTTTCTTATCTAAGAAACTTTGGAACACAAGAAAAACTGTATAAGGTATTATTAATCATAAAAACTACAGAATCCCTAACTTTGTTATTATTGTTATTATTGTTAATATAGGAATAATATGGTTATTTCTTATAATAATAGTAATAATAAGAATAAGAATAAGAATAAGAAGTTTATTAATATTAATATGTGTGAAAAAAGTTGGGATGACACAAAAATGACCCTTTTGTTTTATTGATATCCTTTTTTAACTTAAAACATGCACAGGACTGTTTTCAAATTTAAAATCACATTTTTATAATTATTTTTTTTACTATTATTTTTTTAGTAAAATAAACACAAAACACAAAAATAAAAAACACAAAAAATATATATACAATGTTACTCTAAACACAGCTTTGAAAACATGTAATGATGCCTTCGGTTGAAGCAACTTTTTTACATAATCTTTTACAACATATCTCCATATTAGGATTTCTTACCCTCCTGTTGAGCCTGTTCAGACGAACGTCTTTCATGTTCACTGTGATACACAAGTCTTTGATTTTCCAAAGTTGTTACATTTTCTTTTAGGATCATCTAAAACAGGCAGAAATAATTCATAAACTGGTAACACTTTACAATACGGTTCATTAGTTATGCATGTACTAACATGAACTAATCCTGAACAACACTTGTACAGCATTTATTAATCATAATTCAACATTTACCAATGCATTATTAGCATCCAAGTCCATGCTTGTTAACATTAGTTAATGGATCGTGAGTTGACATGAACTAACAATGAACAACTGTATTTTCATTAACCAACATGAACAAATACTGTAGTAAATGTATTGTTCATTGTTTGTTCATGTTAGTAAATGCATTAATTAACATTAACTAATGAACCTTATTGTAAAGTGTGACCAATAAACTGAACATTACCATAATAATAATAATAATGTTTTATTCTGTATCTGCTTTTTTAAACTACCCTTAAAAGGGATAGCTCAACCAAAACTGAAAATTCGGTCACCATTTACTCACCTTTCACTTATTCAAAACCTGTTTGAATCTATTTCTTCTGTTCAACACAAAAGAAGATATACTGGAGAATGTTGGAAAGCAGCAGCCATTGACTTCCATGGTATTTTTTGTTTCTATTACGCATTTCAGTGTGTACTGGTTTCTAACATTCATCAAAATATCTTCTTTCGTATTAACCAGAAGAAAAAAAAATTAGAATCACTTAAGTGTGAGAAAATTGTGCAGAAAATTGTCATTTTTGAGTGAACGATCCCTTTAGCAGAAGGTAACATCATGGTATACTTACTTGCAGTTGCAGACTCTCAGTTAGCGAAGTGTTAATTCGCCTGTGGATCTCCGAAATATCGTCCAGCTCCTTGTTCAGTCTGGTCTGATTCTCCAAGCTCAGCTGCAGTGCAGTTTTCAGGACCTCTTCCTCTTTTTCCTTCATCACTTTGGCTCCCTCCATCTTTTCCAGTAAGGCCTGTTGAGCAGTTCTGCATTGTGTGACGCTTGCAAATGGAGGCCATGTGGCCCAAACAACGATGATGACGAGAGAGACGGTGGACCACAGCGTAAGGAGAGCCAGCATCCAGTTACGGGCCTTCTGGGAAGTGCTGGACCGGGCCATCCTGAGGAAGATCCAAGGAAAAAGCCTCTGCTGTGTGCTGTGCGAGAAGGGAAGTGTGTGTGTGGAAGTTTCAGAGCTGTGTTTTGCTCTCTGGGCTTCGTCTCTGGATGTGAGTGGAGGCTACGTCAGCATCTCTGCCATGTTATTTTAAAGACCTTATCAGTGCTCGGAGGAATAATTGCACATTACTGTTATTGAAAGCATCTGGCATTCCCTGGAGACCTTTCTTCTCATGACATTGTGCTTCTTGGAGTCCCCATGAAATCCGAATGAATGTATTTTGGCTTTTATTACAAATATGTTAGCCTTAAAGTGATTTTAGTTCAAATTTCTAATTTACTCTTCAAGTGTTGTTTTTTTTCTTCTGTTGAAAACAAAAGAAGATATTTTGAAGAAAGTTGAAAACCTGAAACCACTGACTTCCATTCGGTTTTCCTACAGAAGTAAATGGTTACAGGATTTCAGTTTTTTTGTCCAACAGAAGAAAGAGACTCCTGAAGGCTTGGAAACCCTCAAGGGTGAGTAAAGTGTGCCAATGTTGATTTTTGTGTGAACTAATCCTTTAAGGTTGTTAAATGTTCCAAAACAATGACATAATTCACATTTTTGACCACAAAACCAGTAATAAACTGTAAATAAATAAATAAACAAACAGTAGATAAACTCATGTATGTATGTATGTGTGTGTCATGTATGCATGCTTCCCTACTGTTTACCACATTGACCCTTTGTCTGTGTGTGTGTTTAGACGTCAAACACAGTGGTCTGAAATGTTCTCATTCCTATTTCTTACATTGTTTATTTCAGTTTAATTTATTATGATATTGTGTTTTTCTTCTTTATTTTGATGTTATTGTAGTTTATATTTGTCCTCCTATTTCACGCTTTGGCAATATTGTATCATTTACAGTCATGCCAATAAAGCAATTCTGAACTGAATTGATAAATTTAAATGTTTGAACATTGAGGTTTGTAATCATATTAAATCTACACTCAAAACAATAGTTTTTGTGCTTGTTCAAACTACTTATTTAAAATAAGTTGAAAGAACACTTCCTGAGTTTTGATTTTGGACAGATTAATAGTTTCATGGTCAATAAACATTAAAATTGAAAAAAACATTAGGTTAATCATTTTGCATTAGGATGACATGAAATGATTTTGTGGAACCCATTTTTTTTACAGTGTAAATAAATATGCCTTCCGTTGATGTATGGTTGGTCAAGATAACCCAATATTTGACTGATACACAACTATTTGAAAATCTGCAATCTGAGAAAAAATAAATAAATTAAATAAAAAATAAATAAAAAAAATCGACATATTAAGAAAATCACCTTTAAAGAAGATGTACAAATGAAGCCATTGCATATTTCGAAGCGAAAGCTACAACACACGAGTTGCTAACAATTCCAGTTTCATGTACTATTAACAAACTTCTAGGTAACAGGTTTGCATGATGCCAACCAACAGGCCTTCAATGATTGTGTCAACAAACAGATTCAACAACAAATTGTGATTTATTATTTCTTCTGTTAAAACAACCTGCTCAAGTAATATTTGCGATGGACACTTGATATGATCTACTAGTTTCTTTAGCAGTAAAATGCCATTAAAAGCTGCCATTACTTTCATTTTATTCAGAAGAAAGTCATACAGGTGTGAATTAACACAACAGTCGACCAAAGAACCAGTATATTACTGCATGTTTGGACTGTTCTTGTAAATGAACTCTCATTATCTCAGAATAAACTGATTGTTCATTCATTCATTTTCCTTCAGCTTGGTCCCTTTACTCATCAGGGTTTGTCACAGCGGAATGAACCACCGACTTATCCAGCATATGTTTTACACAGCGGATGCCTTTGCAGCTGTTTTCCCAGTACAGGGAAACATCCATACACACTCATTCACACACAATGGGCAATTTAGTTTTGTCAATTCACCTGTAAAGCATGTCTTTGGACTGTGAAAAACCAGAGCACCCAGAGGAAACCCACACCAACACAGGGAGAACATGCAAACTTCACACTTAAAATGCCAACCGACACAGTCAGAACTCGAAGCAGTGACCTTCTTGCTGTAAGGTGACAGTGCTAACCACTGAGCCACCGTGCTGCCATAAACTGATTAAATATGACAAAAAAAAATAAAGAGTACAGACTAGAAGACTCTTGTTGAAGCCAAAGGCAGAGAGATACACACTGCTGATTTATGTCAACATCTCATGGGAAGCTATAAGCATTCTCAGAATATTCAAAGATGCCCTGTAGTTTAAAGATTTCAAAGTAAACAGCTGCATCTACAAGACCCCAAAAATGCAAATGTTTATCTCAGCAGCAAAACACTCTAATGTTACAATGGAGACGGAAAAATCTTTTGTGTAGTTTAAACTCTGGGACTTTCAACATCTCTAGACATGTTGCAAATGAAGATAAAGAGTTTATGACAAATGCTGGGATTTATGAAACACCCCACTTGACCTCCCATTGCGCTCACACACCAAATAAAGACACGCCGACTGCGATCTTCTTCAGGTCTTTTATTTGAATGGATTTTTCGTATGCTTATATAAACGTGATAAAACAACAATAATGGATACAGTACTGTAAGCAAACAGATATTGCTAGGACTTTAACGAGCACAATTATTTCCTGAGCGATAATGATGCTCATTTACATATGGAATGTCACACACACACAAAAAAAATGGAATGTTCGAAGTGCGTTTTATGCAAAAGAAAATAAAGACGTTCGCCAAAAAAACGAAACAAAATAAAAGTCAATCATTATTTACTTGCCCTCACGTCATTTCCCAACCTGTATGACTTTCTTTATTTTGCAGAACAGTACATACTATGAAAGTTCAAAATACATTTTTATTCCACAAATAAAGCAAGTCATACGAGTTTGGAAAGAACTGAGAGTGAATAAATAATTACAGTTTTGAGGTGATCCATTCCTTTAAATTGAAGCAGCTTACCAAGTACTACATATATACACACAGCTAATCCAAAGACAGCATTTAGGAGCATTATATATGTTTAAAAGTCATTTAATTTATCTGGCATCATAAAATAAGGATCTGATTTGCATAGGAAAGCAGACATGCAGCACCACAAATCAATTGGCATCTTAAAATTCCTCATAGAGGACTGTGTAGTGCATTACTTGCAATGTACATTAATATCCTTTGCTTTGAGTGCTGTAATTGATTCTCAAGTCTTTAATAATGTTTTTTTTTAATCGACTAAATCCAGCATGTATAATTTGAGGCTGCGAGTACACAAGCTAAATGTTTGCTTCAGCTGCAACAAACCGATACTACATTGCACAAGCAAACCGCTTATTCTTAATGCATGCTCACCTTTAGATGAAGAACATCTTTTTACCGCTCAGCATTTGTTCTAAGAGTAACACGAACCCTACAGGATTACATTAAGCTTAATGCAAAATTTCAAGTTTAGTTCACTTTCGGAATAAAAGTTTCCTGGTAATTTACTCGCCATCTTGTAATTCAAGCTGGTAATTCCTTTCTTTGGTTGAAAAGAAATGAAGTTTTTCTCAATATAGTGGATTTCTATTGTACTCAGCAGTTTCAATGTCCAACCTGCTTTTTTAATGCAGCTTCAACGGATTTCCAGAGACAAGAAATAAGCAAAACGCTCAGTCATTTTCTTATAAAATTAAATACTTTTTCACAAAAATATCTGATCATCTTTTTGGGTAAGACTCTTATTCCTCATCTGGAATCCTTTAGAGCAGTTTAAAAACTACTGAACACCATAGAAGTCATCTATATGAAGAAAACTCCTGCAAGTTTTTCCTAAAAATCTTGATTTCTTATCGACTGAAGAGAGCAATGAACATCTCTGATGAAAAAGGGGCAAGCAAATCATTGGGAAAAATGTCAATCCTGGATGTGAACTAATCTTTTAACGCTCTATATCTCTGCACACACCAAGCGAAGATAGCAGATAGTCATTATTAGATTAAGAAAGCAAACCTCAAGCCATGCTGGTGCTGCGAGTGTGGTTTTCAGCTGAAATGGTGCGCACCAGCTCTTCCACCCAACGCACCTCGGAGCCCATCTGCTCAGCCAGAACACTGTATCGGTTCTCCAGTCGGTCGAATTTGCGTTTGAGGGCATTGGCTGAGAGCACGGCGGCGCGGGAATCTTCCTGGCTCTGTCTACGCAGAGCTTGTGCTTTCTGCAGCTCCTGTTTGATCTGACTGAGATCTGCGGCGATGCTTTCGTTCTCCTCTTTATACCAGCTCTCCTTCTCCTCGTAGATGGAGAGCAGAGCAGTCACATCCTCGCCGCACGACCGCTGGTTTTTCTCCAGCTCTCGCAGGCCTTCTTCGGCCGCTGCGATCTCCTCCATGACCTGGGAGAAGCGCTCGAAGTTGATGTAGGTGTTGTTGGGAGGCATGCTGGAGTGGGATTTGATGGTGTACTCTTTGAGACGGGTGGTCTTCAGACGCCTGCGTTCAGGTTTGCGCTCGCTCTCTTCGGGCCGAACGTTTCGTCTCTTAATGACCTGATGGGACGAGAACTGGGTTAAAGACAGTACAAATGGTGGAGGCAAAAGTCAAATGGGAGGGAAAGTGAAACATTCGAACCTTGATCCACGGGTGCTGCAGACTGTCCTCGATTGTCATTCTCTTTCTGATTGTTAAAAGCAGATACGAAGATAAATATAAATACACACAAATGAAAATATTTAGTTTTTTGTCTATATTTATATTTTAATGATAGTATTTACAATTTTTTTTAATTAGCTTAATTTTAATATTTGTAGCTTTCAGTAAAACTGACAAAAAATTTCAAAAGTTAAATAGAAAAAAAACATATTTAAGGTTAAATAATGTAAAAAAATTTTTTAAACTGATTTCAATTTAAAATTATTGTTGATGTTAGCCGCTTTTCCACTATCGGGCCAAATGGTTCTGTTTAATTAGTAATTCGATTCCATTTCGGTGTAGTCAGCACAAAATAGTTTTATTTTTCCACTGTGGTGCTGATAACAAAGCTCTTTGGAATGCAATACAAATGCGCCAGTCATGGCCTATAGGTAGGGCCACACGGAATCTGCGCACGCAGAATTACGCAGATTTCCGCAGATTTTTATCCCATCATTGATTCTGTTTATTTACTGGTGTAAATGTGTGTAAATTTATATTTATTCAGTTTTTAAATTAATTTCAGTAATACTACTGACTAATATGAAGATATTCATATGATTTATTTACAATGCAGTTTGTAAAGTACTATTTTCTGTCGTTTAGTAGAGATTTTATTCGAGAGACTTGCTTTGTTTACTAAATAAAGTGGATCTAATTGGATTCACATTGTAAACATTAAATAAAAGTTAAAAAGGTATTACTTTTTATTTCATATATTAAGTTTTTACTTATGATACTCCCAAAATCATTCAGCATAAATCCGCAGATTTTTTACAAAATACTCCGCAGAAATAGCAAAAAATGTCCGCAGATTCTGTCTGGCCTTACCTATAGGTAGGGCCACACGGAATCTGCACGCGCAGAATTCCGCAGATTTTTAGCTCATCATTGATTGTTTATTTACTTGTGTAAATGTGTGTACATTTATATTTATTTAGTTTTTAAATTAATTTCAGTAATAATATTGACTAATATGAAAATATTCATATGATTAATTTACAATACAGTTTGTAAAATAATATTTTATTGTCTTTTAGCAGAGATTTTATACGAGAGACTTGCTTTGTTTTCCAAATAAAGTGGATCTAACTGGATTTGCATTGTAGACATTAAATAAATGTTAAAAATGTATTACTTTTTATTTAATATATTAGGTTTTTAGTTATGATACTCCCAAAATCATTCCGCATAAATCCGCAGATTTTTAACAAAATACTCCGCAGAAATAGCAAAAAATGTCCGCAGATTGCGTCTGGCCCTACCTATAGGTAACAATATGGACAATGATCAGATGTTTCTGTTTTTGGGATTTTATTGATATTTACTTTGTGTTTATATATTTATTTATTTTTGTCGTTCAACAAAGTGCTCTTGCAGCTATGTGGAAACTGGTAGCTAGGCAACCGAGTGGAAATGTCATGGATACACAAGCTCTATCAGACTGTTATTTCAATGGTTTGGCATGAGAGTGGAAAAGTTTATCATGCAATATTTTTATTTTATTTTGTTTTATTTCAGTGACCACATTGGCTTATAATACTAACTTGGGATCCTTGACGAGCAGTCTGCGAATGAAGTCCTTGGCGAGTTCACTAGTGTTGCTGAAGTACTCTTCGTCAAAGTCATAGTTGACTGCTGAAATATTGGTAAGTGTTTCTTGTTTGGTCTCGCCAAGAAATGGAGAAGCGCCACTCAAGCTAAAAGGCATAAATAATGCATTAATATAGGTCAAGCAAAATAGAACGGCCTGAACTGGGTGTGAAAAAAAACCACCATGTAATCAATACAGTCAAACATGAGAACGACTACTTACAGTATATAAGTGATTACACCAATGCTCCTGCAGGAAAGAAATTCACAAGAAAACAAATTAATCGGGAGTAAATGTGAACTGAACATCATGGATTTACAATGTAAATAAAACAGCTAAATGATTGACTCACCACATATCTGCCTCCAGCCCAAGGGGTTCATAATTCACAATTTCCGGTGCTGCAAAAAAAAGTGGGAAAGATTTAGGACATTTTAATAAGATGTTACCATAATTGAAAAGTGCTATAAGCAGCTCAAATGCCCACCAACAAACTCCGGAGTTCCAAAGATGTTTTTAAATTCATTTCCATCCTTAATCTGATGTGCAATTCCAAAATCGATCAACTTGATTCTGGGGTTCGGCACATTTTTATCCAGCAGCATTATGTTTTCAGGCTGAAAAACACAGTGAGATAAGTCTATTGTAATACATGTAAAACATTAAGAGTAGGCAAGGGACGATAACCGTTTTCAAGGTATACCGCAGTTTGGAAAAGTCAAGGTTTTAAAACGTTTCTGCTATACCGTTCCTAAGGTATGTGTCAGATTTTTTTTGTTCACTTTTTTTTTAGGACAACAGTATCTCCAGCAGAAAGGATATTCAAAGATGCTTTTGTAAACTGTAAAGACATCTGTGTTTTTTTAAACAAATGAAGATGATTCACTTGAAGTATTTAGCCTGACATGTTTACTGTCCCAAAATATTTCAAAGAGGAAAAAAGTAAAAAAAAATTTACCCAGACATTTAAAATGAATATATTTCAGAGCAGTGATCACAATATCGTAAAACAATATTTGAATCCAAGTTTATACCGTCAGAATCTTATACCGGCCAATGCCTAATTGAGAGTCTTTGTAAATGATGCCCATTACCAAAATATGTAGTAGAATATATAAATTCAGAAAATGTTTCTACAAGTATATATATATTTTATTCATCTTTACTTTTTCTAAATAAAATAAAGGTAACAAAATGTTTACCCTTTGGTAGTCTACACAAACTAGAGTTAAGACTTTTACCCTTCAATTGAAAATTACAGTCCCAACAATGGGATTCGAGTTGTGTTGCCATAAAAAAAGGAAACAGACAGTGTTAGTTCACTGTGAGCAACTTTCTGATTTCAAGTACTGTACCATCATAGCCAAACATTAATGTGAATTTTTCTTTTTTTAAATACCACAAATCTTTTATTGGTATTCAACTACATATTTTAGTAAGAGACTTCACTTAAGTTTTTTTTTTTAATCTATGGTATCCCATAAAAAAGAAAAATCATCCCAGTATTGTACCTTCAAGTCAAAGTGAGCGATGCGTTTGGAGTGGAGGTAATGAACTCCGTCCAGGATCTGCTTGAGAAACTGCGTGGCTTCCTCCTCAGTCAGTGACTCCTTCTCAGCCAGGAAGTCAAAGAGCTCTCCTCCAGACACCAGCTCCAGGATCAGGATCACGTCGGTCTTGTTCTCAAAGATGTCGTGGAGTGTGATAATGTTGCTGTGCTGAATCTCCCGAAGGATGTTGACCTCTCGCTCGATCTCCTCCCGGCTCACGCCTCGTCGGCTGGAGGACAGACGTCTCTTCTTGATAAACTTGGCAGCATATTCTGATCCGCTGCTCTTTTCTTTGCATTTACGCACAATGGCAAACTGGCCACTGGGAAATATAGTACAGTGAAACAGAGAAAAACAACAATTAAAAGGGGGAAACTTATGATGATTTAATAGTTTAAAAAGGAGATACAAAGTGCAATTTTTGCTGTCACATGAGCTCACATGAAATTGTATGAACTTGTATGTGTAGCAAATATTCTTGGCTTGTATCATTAAGCTCTTATGAGAGAGAGATGCTGTGAATGCAGTAAAAACTTTTTTTTCCCTTTTGGTCATGTTTTGGTGTGGAATTTCATGCATTTTCCGTGAAATTTGTCAGGTCATAAAATTGTTGTTCATCACTGCATCTAAATGATTTTATCATAGACTCACTCATGATTTGTAAACAGAGTATAGCCATGAGGGACATTGTGTAGTAGAGTACAGCAGTGTTTCCCAACCTTGTTCCAGGAGACACACCAACAGTACATATCTCAGGCCCCGTTCATGGGCCTTTCATTGTTTTTCTATGCGGTTTCGCTGTTTGTCCACATGAAAACACTGTGTGAGGTCACTGAAACCGTAACATTTTTTGTAAACTCCGGGTACAGTGTGGTCGTGTGGACGCTACAACCGGAGTTTTAGCCTCATGATGTCAGCGTGCTTGCTGTTTTCTCCTCTACGATTGGCCAACATGGCTGGGTTCACTCCAAACAGGGAGGAAACAAATTCTATGAATTTGCGACACATGAATCGCATATTCTGCATTGATCCACCTCTGAACTCATGTTTGCATTGACTTGAATGCAATTTATTTGTGAAATATACTGAATTTCCCGTCTGGTGTGAAAATAAGTGTCGTTATCGCCACCTGTTGATTCGGCATGTTCATAACATGCATCACAGGGTGTTTTTGCGTCTTCATGTGGACAGAGATTTTTAAAAAAAATGTAAGCAGGGAAAACTCTGTTCATAAAAATACCAGAGTATGTGTGGACATGGCCTCACTTAGCTAAACTGTTTTCTAGTCTTTTCTAATGTTCTGATGATTTGGTTCAGGTGTGTTTAATAGGAGGTTGAAAATGTGTACTGTTGGTGTGCCTTCAGGAACAGGGTTGGGAAACACTGGAGTACAGAATACCATTAAGTGAACTTGCCTGAACTTACACACTGTCATTCCTGTGCAGACATAACGCATATAAATTTACTGAAACCAATATAAAGCATTTGCCTCACAATAACAAAATTAATCCAATAAAAATGCAACGTGAAAACAGCATTTAAGAAAGCACTGGGTCATAACTAGGGCCAGACAGAATCTGCGGACATTTTTTGCTATTTCTGTGGAGTATTTTGTTAAAAATCTGCATATTCATGCGGAATGATTTCGGGAGTATCATAACAAAAACTAAAAAAAAAGTACTACCTTTTATTTAATGTTTACAATGCGAATCCAATTAGATAATATACAATTACATAAAATATCTACTAAAAGACCAAAAATTGTAGTTTACAAACTGTAAATCACATTAATCTTTTCATAATAGTCAATATTAATACTGAAATTAATTTGAAAACTGATTAAATATACATTTAGTCATAAGGCCCTAGTCATAACATAATGGATATGTTGGTACAAGCTCTACAATTCACTCACATCATGTAGACGGATTAGATAACAATAAATAAATAAATAACAGTATTATGGCTATAAAGTTTGACAATAAATGATTACACTCTAGGCTACAGATTTGAATAGGTGAGACAATATTTGCACAACACATTGATATTTCTGGATTTGGTTGACCTTTTGTTTCTTTGTTAAAAAGTGATTCACACATTGTAATAAAGGGTGACTTATACATGTCTTAAATATGTTTAAGGGGACACTTTTGACATTATTATGGCATTATTTTGAGGGGACACTAAATTTACACTGCTAAACAAACTTTACACTGACTCCTTTTCATTATGTCAAAGAGTCATTTCTGCAGTGTTGTCCTATGAAAAGATATAAATAAATATTTGCAGAAATGTGAGGGGTGTACTCACTTTTGTGACATACTGTATATATATGTATATATATACACACACACACACACATATATATGCACACACACATACATACATACAGAGAGAGATAGAGAGATAGATAGATAGATCTATACCTATCTAGATCTAGCTAGATAGATAGATATAAGGCTACATCATGACGCTGAGGTTTTTAAAAAGTTGTTTAAGAAACAAGCTTAAATGCAAAAAAAAAATGACAGTACAAACACTGCACAAAGTAAAACATTTTTTTGTTAATTTGAATAAAGACTTAATAAACCATAAGCAATAACTATTACAGTAACCATGTTTGCATCCTCTCCACTGCACATTAACGTACTATTTATAATAAAGTTGTTCTGTCATCTGTGGCTACAAATAGTTGAGCTGATAAAAGCAGGACTGGCTGCCAATGTTTTTATCATCCATCAGCTGGAAATCATCATCATCTTAAAGTGACTCGAACGATGTTGTACTTCAGTGTTGTTATTGTTAAAGTTATGATGTTGAGTTCTCTATTCTTATAAAAATAAACACTGTAGGGATCATTATAGTTACTGTCCTTGT
This sequence comes from Danio albolineatus, assembly GCA_903798035.1. Classification (NCBI taxonomy): domain Eukaryota; kingdom Metazoa; phylum Chordata; class Actinopteri; order Cypriniformes; family Danionidae; genus Danio; species Danio albolineatus. The sequence continues at coordinate 2,995,498 of CAIGQQ010034181.1, read as the reverse complement.
TGTGTATTTCTCTGATGGCATCTCTATAGTCTCTTTTGCAGTACAGCTGTTCTCAGGCTCAGACAGTGAGCATGTGCATTTTAAAGCAGTGATGTCATGCTGCAGCAGAAACCTCTACGTCCATATATAGGAAGAAAGGCAAGGCTTGATTCAGTGTTTGCACATGATTAAGTCAGTGTGCTGGGGTTTTTAAATTGGGGGCTCTCATAATGTTTGTTTTTGTACTGCACTGATAAGCACAAACATTACATCGCCTTGGCAACTCTAAGGACAAACAGTATGACCTATTCCTTACACTCTATGATTACAGAACTACTGATTTCTTCACCGAACAATGAAAATCTTTCGGCTATTTAAATGTTAATCTTTGTACATGTCAGATGACTTATGTAGAGAGTTTTAAGGAGTGATATGGCATCTCTTACCTTCCCAACTCTTCTCCCATTTCATAGTAGATCTCCACATCCTCCTGCCTGAAGCCAGCCATGATTCACTGACTTCAAATTGATGAACCTTGGAAAAGCAACAGAAAAGTGAGTTGCTTGGACTTGATTTCACAAATTTGACTTAACTAGACGCTGACACTTTAATGACAATGACTATAAATGGTTTGTCAGTGTTGTGGAAAGTCCACATGCTTCAGTATTTGCTTTTGACCCCAGAAAGTTGGACTTTAAATTGACATGGGAATGTGAACTTCCATTTGCATAATCTGGACATTTTATTCCTACTTACGTCATTACCCACAGTACAGGGTTGCCATTTTTTTTTCTTTCTTTAGATACCTTTAAAATGTTCTAATGTAATTTATATTATCCCTGGCTTTATTTGTGTTGGTATATGATTTATCACTCATGTATAAATGTGTACTCTTGTTGAACGTTTCAGTAATAAAAAAGTTTATTTTTTTACTTTTCTGTCTTCATCAAAGATCTTTAACAGCAGATATCTCATTACCGCAGTACAGCAGAAATTACTTTAATAAAAAAATCACATCTCAGAATCTGTGCAATAGTGTATATCAAGCCTTAACGCGTTAAGATAACTGCATCTGCCGTTTACTTTAGCTCATTTTAGTGTCATAGCCGAAAATAAGTTGAAATGTTAGCAATGAGTTTGCGAGACAAATACAAAATAAATACATTTTTACAATCCACAACATATCTAACGTTACCAAAGCACTAATTCCAGGTAGCCATCTGGCTAACTTGTAAAAAAAAAACGACTAGCGATCACCGGCAAGCTACTTTATTTGGCAAATTACAGATTTCATACACAGGCTATTATCTACCATATAAATAGTGGAATCTATAAGAACGAATTGTAGAATAAACAAACGCTGAGAGTTTGTTACATACCTTATCGTCGCCGCATTCCTCAGCCAATGGGTATTTTCCGGTTGCTGCTCTCTGGAGAGGCGTGGCTTGTTCTGCGACGTCACTCACACTCCACCGCAGGATGATGTCAGCTGGCTTATACCTGTTATTAGAGTCTGCCAGGTGTTTGCGCTGTGATCTACCTTTGAAACTACGTGTTTAGGCTTGTTTTGCACTGTTCCTTTGTTAGTGCCATAACGTGTAGGCCTGAATTTATATATATATATATATATATATATATATATACTGACTTATGCAATAGTTAAAGATTAAGAAAGCATATCTTTACTGGCAGCAT
>CAIGQQ010034181.1:2956774-2984871 GCA_903798035.1 Danio albolineatus | reverse complement strand
GTGTGTGTGTGTGTGTGTGTGTGTGTGTGTGTGTGTGTGTGTGTGTGACCGAGTGTATAATGTTTCCCAGTACCTTGTTGAGGCTGGAAGGGCAGCTGCTGCCTAAAATATATGCTGGAATAGTTGGCGACCCCTGATAATTAAATGAATGAAAAAATGATTGTGTACAAAATGATTTGAAGATGAAATCGGAACAGAAATTGCTCCTAAACTGAAGGAGTGGAGGCTTTGACCCTGAAGCCACAGTGCTCAGTACATAACGTCCTCTCCTACTCTGTTAAAGACTGAATCTGTTCTCTGTTTGTTTAGGCTACGGCATTGGTCTTCTCATCACGTTTGTGGCTCTGACTCTGATGCAGATGGGTCAGCCTGCCCTCTTATACCTGGTGCCTTGCACACTCCTCACCAGCCTCGCAGTGGCACTGTGGCGCAAGGAGCTGCCGTTGTTCTGGACGGGAAGTGGATTTGTGGTGAATACCAGTTTGATATGAGTGCCTTCGGTTGGAAAAGTTCTAGAGTTATGTACAGTTGCTAGAATTACAGTTGAGTAAAACCACCCACGTGCTTCTGTTCCGCTTTTATTTCGCTCTCGTTTTTACTGTGGGTGTTTCTTTTTCATTAAAGGAGGGGTTCAGTGTCAACTTTAATTATTTAAACACATATAACGGATAACTGTGCCTACCACAAAATCCATCATTTACATACTTTGACATTTTGTTTAGGATTTCGAAGGATTTCAACTAATACCTGTTTGCTTGAATCTATTGAATTCTATTTAAAATGTAAAATGTTTTACTCTTAATCACTGTAGCAGGAAATGCTGTACAACAGAATAAAAAACATGACTGTTTGTCATTACTATGGGTTAATAAACACCAGATCTCTCCTTTAAGTCTAGTAAGAGATCTGTGTTGGGAAGAGGGCTTAAGTTTAGTTTCCTCTGCTTTTAAGCTAACAGTGTTCATGCTTTTAATTAAATAATAATTAGCCTAGACGTTTAGATTGTATTTAATTGTTCTATGGCAGGGATCACCAATCTCTGTTCTGGAGGTCCGGTGTCCCTGCAGGGTTTGCAACTTGCCTCAACACACCTTCCTGGATGTTTTTAGTATAGCTAGTAAGACCTTGATTAGCTTGTTGAGGTGTGTTTGATCCGAGTTAGGGCCAAAATCTGCAGGACATCGGACCTCCAGGAACAAGTTTGGTGATCCCTGGTCTATGGTGATTTCCTGTATAACGTACAGCTATGGAAAAAAACGTTAATTTTAATAAATGAATTGAATGAATTTAATGGATTCATCACTTAAAGCTGTGGTGAAAAACTGTTTGGGAAATTGATTCTGTGATTTTTCTAAATCGATATTCTCTTGAATTGATTTTTATATTTGCGCTGACATCCGATTTCTTACGAATAACACTTAAACATTTCCTTTAGTAATTATTATAGGTTCAAGCAAATTACAAGAGTGTTATTAGTGAGCCATTTACATGAATATTGTGAAAATTGCTTGACTCAGAACACACAATCGCTCATGGAAATCGTTTGTATGTACGGTTAAAAAACTAGCCTAGGGCACCATCTGCTGTTAAACTAAGCTCCGAATCAATTTAAGAGAGAATAATGATGTATTTTGAAAAATCTCATAATTTTTATCTGCAATATAGTCAGGGTTATTCCATCATATGTTCATTTTAAATAACCATAATTACAATTTTCTAAAAGCGATAGTTCTGATCTGCAAATGTAGTGAAACTCAAGCGGTTTCAAGTGGTCTCTTAATTTTTTCCACAGCTGTATTTAGAATCTGATCATTTGACACCTGTCCTCTCTTCTGAGTGTTCGATCCTTCACTAAGTCAGATCAGGAATCATTTTCCCATTCTTAATCCTTAGTAAAGTGATTCTAACATTTTTTCTTGTGCTTTCAATTGGTATTACTATAGAAATGTACACAAACTCAACCTACCATTCAAAAAAAGAGGTCAGTAAGATTGGAGTCAAAAGTGAATATCTTAAAATATGTGGTACATCCAAAATTTTGTGTTTTTGTTTTTTGAGGATTTGAATTTGACCTTTTTACATGACCGTTAGAAAAAATGTTTTCTATACGATGAATATGAGTAGTGTGAATGGTATTCGGCTGCACTTCTATTGATAAATCCTCTCTTGTTGCTACATGGGATATTAAAGTGTCACTTTAGAACTTCAGTGAAATTAGTTGGTCATCAAAGTTCTTTTTGTCTAGCGTTTTTTTTTCTCCAAAATATTCCTGGATTAGATACTGTTTTATACATACTATATCAAATAGGGAAGTATGGTGATGATTGTTTTATGCGGATTCACTCCTGAAATTGTGCTGACTGGCAACTTTCATAGTTTCCACTATTTTTGACCAAAGTAATTTTACAGCAACCCAAGAAATATGATCTGCAATTTTAAAATGTACCACTGTCAACAGAGGCATGGTGTTTTACTCCTGTGTGCTCTTGACGTTGCCATGTCTACTTCACTGTGTGTTTTGGCTTAAGTTATGGAGATAATGTTGGTGGATGCAGATCATGATATTTTTATAGTGGCTTATTTATTTCTGAGATGAAGTTTGGGGTTACGTTTATTAGGGGGTGTTTTTATTTGCTGTTTTATTGATTTATTTTTAAGATCTGGCAACACCAATACATAGCTTTTTCTAGTGATTTTCTTTAATATTGAGTATTAATAGTTTTGGCCTTCATGAATATAGATGTATACGGTCACAAACAAAAAAAATACAGTAATATTATTACATTTTGAAATAAAGGTGGGTTTTTTTTCAGCATCACTTCAGTCTTTTAGAAATCATTCAAATATGCTCATAATTATCAATTATGTTTACAGTTTGAATGTTTACAACTTTTTTTGATAAAAGAAGGTAGACATTTTATTTGAAATAGATTTTTGTTTAAAAACCATACTGACCCCAGATTTTGAATGGTACCATGTACACAAATGATTTAGTTTATTTCTAATTCCAATGATTATTTGCTTATAATCTCTCTCATTTCTTCCTCAGCCTCCTCCTATAGTCATGGAACAAATCAACTGTACTCAAACCCCAGGACCGTCCACCGATGAACCTCCGGCCAATCCAGAGCCGGCAGCCTCTGAAACCACCAATCAATGCGAGGATCCTACTCCAGCAGCCCAAGAGGAAGTTCCGCATCTTACAGATGCATCTAATACATAGACACTTGAAGGATTTCTTCTTTTCTTTACCTTATTTTAGGTCAGTTATATATCTGATCGTATATGTAATAGACTTGAGAAGTTTGAACATCTCAGTGCACTTGTTTTAAGCCTTTAAAATTGTGTTCAAACTGAAGAAAACAAGGAGGAAACACAACATTGGCTGTGCTTCATCCAGCTTTATGGTTTTATGAGGGCAATGGATGGACCGCTTTTAAGGAAATCCGCTCTGTGTATATTTTATTTTTTGTAAATCAGCAGTCAGTAAATGAAACAAAGTGCAGCTAGACATTTGAAAACAAATGTCGAGAAAATTTAAGACGATTTTCTATTTGGCTTCTAGTTAATGATGCATTACTGATTGGTTTTGTCTGTATCGCAGCACTGAAGTATTACATCCTTTAAAAAAATGGTGCTAATAAGGAACGACTGAACCAAAGGCATCGGGAATGATTCATTCGCTTCATCCTCTTTTCTGAGATACAGTATGAATGACGTGGTGGATGGTTTGTAGGTTGCAAGGCCACATATAATTCAGTAAAAACTTCTTCATGGGTTTGGAATGTGATTTCAGCTTTAGTTGCATTGGACGAGATCATATTCTCATGGCTCGTTGAACGTGCTGTATTTAGATTGTGCCGTTTACTTGATGGAAGGGACAGTTGAGATCTCAAAAAAACAAAGCAAAACTGAAGTGCAAACATCTTTTTAAGTGCAGTTTTAAGCATACTTTGTCCATCAGTTGACAGTTTTTTTTTCTGTTTTATAGTAGACATTTGGGATTCATGGTACTTTTTTTTTTGTTGGTTTTCAGTGTAAAACACTGAATGTTGTATGATTTAACTATTTCATCCAATTTATTTAAAATGCTTATTCATTAAAATTAGTTTGACAGTGTTTTACTTTTGGTGGGGGTGGGGGCACTGGGTTCACGTGGAATAACTTTGGACGAGTTGAAATGTTTGTTAATACTGCAATCTTGAGGTCGTGTTTCGTAGATCTTCAGTTGTGTATGCTGAAGCTCTCGATTAGAGATCGACATATGCTGTAAAAGTGTGATTTTTTTAAGTTGTTGCAAAGTGCACATATTAAAGGATTAATGCATTATGTTATCAATGGTGTATTGTGTTTTAATGGGACTTTCCGTGCAAAATACAGGATGGCTCCAGACAACAATTGAGTTGTAAAATGCTCTTCATGCATTCTTTGCATCTTCACGCCACAATAAAGCCAAGTGCTGTTGTTGATAACGTTAAAGTAACAAATTGAACATTAAAATATGGTAAAATAAAATCATTAACAACTCAAGTTGATTAAAAATGCAAGCTCATTTTACGTTAAGTTTAGTTTCCTGTTTTTCTGTCCCAAAATGCAGGAACTTGTGAAATTTTAGGTCAGATATATATTTGATCGTATATGTAATAAGACTTGAGAAGTTTCAACATCTCAGTGCACTTGTTTTAAGCCTTTAAAATTGTGTTCAAACTGAAGAAAACAAGGAGGAAACAACATTGGCTGTGCTTCATCCAGCTTGATGGTGTTATAGCATTTTATGGCTCGTCTGATATAAAAAGATGCGACTTGTTAGAGACGTCAAGTTATCCATTTTGTTTGCTCATGCCATGCGGTGTACAACGGATGTCTCGTCATTTCAGATAAAACTCCCCAGATATTAAACAAACTGGTCATTAATACAGGCAAAACCAGTAAAATGACCAAATCCACATAAACTACGAACTATTATAACGACAAACGCAAAACGTACCTGTTCTCTCAAGTGAATTTGAAGTCGTCTCCCGCCATCGCGCACAAAGCAGTCACGCACGCGCAGAAGTGCTTCAATGCTTTCCACAACCCCGCAAATACGGTCTTTCTAAATATTTATTATAATAATTGTATTTTTTATTAGTAAATGATTACACTTTTACTTCTACTTTTGCAATGGATTGGATTTTTTAACTAGCCCAACTTGTACCATTTGACTGTTGTTGATTTATTTAGCTAGTGATGGGGTTTCAAAACAAACAGCATCCTAGTGTCCAAGTAGAACATCACATTTTGTTATCTTATAATTTTCTTCTTTTTTTTAAATAAAGACAAACGATGTAAAGTAAAACTGAGCATGCATGTTTTATGTTTATGTCATTGAGCAATTACCAAACACTTAAAAGTGCACGGGTTTCTCTTTTGGAGAACCAAAAGCAGCATTTTCTCTGTATCATTTATAATGTACAGTTGCTCATTAAGACAATTGGTATTTTCTCAAAATAAAAATGTACAAAATAATGACCCAACTGAATTGTTTGCGGTCTAACAGCATACAGTGTAACATGAATAAAATAAAAAAATAAAAAAAACCATGATACATTAGACATTTAGTAGTGAAGCGCATCTATCCCCAGTCAAAGAAAAACATTAACGGCTTTTTCTTTCAAAACACTAGAAAATATTTGCTCAAATATAACAAGTTTCCAGCTGACAGAAGCAACCCTAAAGAGAAACTCAGAGAGAACATCGACAGTTTAAACAAACCTTATTCCACACATTAAATAGATCTACCATTATAAGACTTTCCAGTGTAATGCTTAGAGGATCAAACACCCCTCAATTAAAATCACAATAAATAACTAAAATCAGCTATTTACAGGAATGACAAATGATTAAGACAAAGACTGCTCTGCAATGGACCGGAACATGATTTTACAGATACTGTCAGCTGTTAAGACCACAAAAATCTTCATAAAACAGACTATATAAGAGCCATAAAACTCTCTCGGTTAGGTATGATAGTGTTTCCTCCTAAATAGATTTTTCTAACCAACCCTATGTATGCTTTCTACCAATTAAACTCAAGTCAGAATAAAAGCAGAACATTATTGATAGTAATTCTTTGAAATCCTCCATTGTAGGTCGTGTAAGAGAAATAACGGTCACACAGATCACACAGGAGAATTAAAAGAAAAAAATGTCTTCTGCATTTGGGCTGTCTTTGGTTTTACGATGTCCCGAATGGGTGCTGTGTGTGCTAGGACTGTGAGAGTTATGACTGTGGTTGTGCTTCCGGCTGGAGTTTCCGGAATGAGAAGGAACGCTGCTGGACAACTTATCTGGATGGGTAAACAAATCTGCAGAAACATCACAGATTTATTTACTATTGCAGAAAGACAAGTATGAGTGCTTTAAAGAGCTATCATCTCATTGATTATTGTCACTTTTCAACAAGGGTGTATTAGTTAATGTCACTTAATGCATTTATTAACATGAACAATACATTTATTACAGTATTTGTTTTTGTTAGTTAATGCTATTTAATGAAAATACAGTTGTTCGTGAGCTCACGATGCTTTAATGTTCGCATTAGTAAATGTTGAACTATGATCAATAAATGCTGTACAAGCATAACATAATTAGTTCATACAAGTAAATAGATTAACTTAAGAAACCTTATCGTAAAGTGTGACCCATTGATTTGTATTGCTAGTGTGTGAAGAGTTAGTAAAGAAAATGAAATCACTGGACTTCTGACTGTTTAAATGGAACCAAATTCTAAAAAACAGTTCTGTATCACCTGATGCATAATAGTCATCTAATCAGCACTATTGACAGTGTTTGAATGTTTGTTATCAGTACATCACACACACAAAGTATTTCAAATTTATATTGCCTTCAAGGTACAAAATAAAAACAGAACTGTTTTGAGTATACTGTATTGGCGAATTTAAATACCTTAAGATTCTTGTATATTACTAGGCTGCACCAAATACTTTCCCACCAACAATTAACTGACCAATGAAGGGTAAAAATGAAAAAAAAAAAAAAAAATGCTATGCCGTTTTCTCTCAATCCAGGCCCAGTCACTGTGTGGAGTGAAGTGGCTTTCACACTGGACGCGGAAAAGCTCTGCCATATGACACCCATTCATTTCAATGGCTTGTGTCGGGTAAGGCAGGGGTGTCCAAACTTTTTGCAAGGAGGGCCAAATTTGATAAAGTGAAGATGCCCGGGGGCCAATAGCTCCTTCTGACATTTTTTTCACCACAAATGTTTCATGAAAATACACACTGTTATAAAACTATTTTCATTGTCACAATTACCTTTATTTTTCAAATGGCAATATAACCAAGTATAAGCCACTCAGACATGAACAACTCTAAACACACAATTATGCCTTTCTTTCATATCTGGAGAGTCAGATAAAATTGAACAAACTGTACAGAATACTTTACATTTCTATGAGTTTGATATCTATCTTTGCCTCATGAACATTTTAAACAGGAGTTATAAGTAATGCAAAGTGGTCTGTTATCATTAAAGTAAAAAAAAAAGTGAATTTTGCTCTTGCCTTCTAAAAGGTCTTTCAGGAAGCCAAAGTTTGCATAACAACTACAGGAAGATTATATATGGCGGCAAATCAATGGCAAATTTAATCGAGCGCAGCTGTGATGTTCAAACAGAAAGTGAATCGCGAGCAAATTACAGTCCTAAGTGCGAGATCTTCACGCGCGCGCTGAACTGATCCACCTCGAGGAAACGGGCCTCGCGCGCACATCATCATCTGTGCGCACGATGTACGCTCTCGCGAGTGAGGTCATGCCTGCACCGCGCGCGCGTTCAGTTCTCTCCGCTCGCTCGCTGGCTCTTCTCTGCTTGCGCCAAACTGTTTCGATTTTTGTCTTGGGGCGGGCCTTGGTTTACTTGTTATCTCTAATACTATTGGTTACTCTCCCTTGGTTTATTTATTCTAACAGAGCTAGCGAGCCATAAATAACACATTATGAGATGGAATCTGCGGGCCGTATGAAATCTGACTGCGGGCCGGACTTTGGACATGCCTGGGGTAAGGGCTTACTTGCAGTATAGTGTCCCTATCACTATACATTAAGGCAGCCACACGGACTGCAGGATGAGCACGCCCTGCTGGCCTCACCAACACCACTTCCACATAGTTTTTCTTTAAGGTCTACCATCCAGGTTGTAACCTGGCTTAACACTGCTTAGCTTCACTGCAGAGTGATATGGTTGTGGCAAGAGCATCAAGAGTTTTTGGTTTTGGGCCAGGATTTTCATTTTGGTGCACCCCTATATATAACTGTATGCATATAAGCACAAGTAATAAGATTGGCTGCAGTTAACTTAACAGCCACTGATGTTGCCAAAGGTTGCTGAACCAAATATCTAACAGGGAAAGCAGTTGTGTGTGAGATATAAGACACAGAATCATCTAATTTACCTGGATGGAGATGGTGAGGACTGCTGGACCTGACAGCTTTTAAACTGCCTCCTTCCCTTCCTGCAACTTTGATGGGAAGGACTTGAGACACCTCTAAGCCAGCTAGAAATGAGAAGACATTGAAGCTAAAACAATGCAAACTTTGAACAAACCTTTTTACCACAGACATGGGCGTAAATCTCATTTAACACAAGGGGGGGGGACAATAAATATAAAATTTCCCTTGAGCAATTTTTTTGAGGGGGACACAGATAATATAGTCAGATTGAACTTCTAAAGATATGTCCCCACAGTTAAAAACTTAGGTTGTATCATTATTATTGCAGCATGGAGACTGTGTCATTATGGTTATTTTCAAAGTTTTTCTCAGGTTCAATGACAGCAGATTTTTCTTCAAATTATTTTTGTTGTGTACGGTCAACAGACTGACTCCTGAAGCAGAAAAAATGCAGGAAAAGATGTTTTCTAACTCATTATAACTAACTTGTTTACATTACACTTGTTAAATCGACAGGTCATACTGTAATTAGGTGAGCCTGTGACGTTCATCTGCTGAACAGCCACAACTCTAATAACATTAAAGAAATTGCTCATCCAAATAAACATTGTCATTATCCCTTCACACATCTGATTGACCCTGCTCTGCCTGTCCCTCAATAACTTCTTTCTTATTACTTATTTAAATGCACTGAAAAATTATCTTATGTCCACTTTCATTTTCTCTGTCATTTTATCTCCCACTTCAAGGCAGGATTATACACAATGGTAATTCAAAGTGCTTTACATAAAGTACGTATAAAAAAATATCACAACAATAAAAACAAAGAATTAAAAAAAGGTTAAAATTGTTGTTTCGAATTAAGTCATGTACAAACAGAATGGAAATTGATTATACAAAAAATACAGTGGGGTCAGTTCGGACATAGCACAGTGCTCATTTAGGAAATGCACAGCCAAAAAATATGCTTATTGTGGCCGTTTATGTTGTTAACATTATGCCAACTCGTCACAAACAAAACAATGCATGGGAAATGGTTTTAGCGTGTTGGCTGCAACGCATTTTGCAACAAGCTATTATAAACAAGCAAACGCTAACGTTAATTAGATAATATTTCAATCGCTAATACAGTAGACGCATGGAAAATACATCGGTAATCTGTATTTTTAACCCAAATAATTTATGAATGAGTCGATATCAACATTAAAGAGAATCGCTTTAGTTAAAGTGAATAAAATACCCTCTCCTTACTGAAGTTCGAAATGCATTGTGCCGCAGCCACACACCTGACTTTTGTGAGTGCACATAGTAGGTAGGATGAACTTGGAAAGCAGACAGTAGACCAAACCACTGTGAGGAAGGGGAGGGGGAACTCAACAGTTGTTAAAATGCGAAATTCGTTCTTTTTTCTACTTATAAAATTATTTTAGGTATAGATACATATTTTTTCACAATACAGAGTGCAATTTGTTTTACAACTTTTTTTTTTTTACCCTCGGATGGGAGGGGACATGTATCCCCTGTCCCCCTCGGGATTTACGCCCATGACCACAGACTATAAAAACATTATCAGCCAGTGTTTGTCAAGCAGTTGTTACCTGCGCTGTTAGTGCGCTGATGGGAGTTCCTGTGTTTGCTGTGCTTCTCTTTGCCTTTAGGTTGAGCAGCGAGTTTGGTGGGGATCTTCTGTTGGACGGAGCCAGCTTTGAGGGTCTGGTTGGTGGTGCTAATTAGGTGGATGGGCACTTCAGGTTTAACAAGTGAACTAGTGATGCTCTCTCTGCGTGGGGGAACCAGAGGAGGCCTATCTGCGAAGCCTGGAGAAACTATGTTGAGTGTGGAATATGGTGGAGGTATCTAGAGAGAAAGGCAAGGTGATGAGTCAGGGGTTCACATAGTCTCACAAGTTACTTCTCTGTGATTTCTTTTTTTATATAAAGAATTTGAACTAAAATGCCTTCATGTTCCGTTATGACAATGCATATAAAAACCATCAACCATTTTAAATATAGATGTAAAAAAAAAAACTAGGGTTACCCTTTAATGTTTCCTTGTTAAAGTATAACAATTCATTCATCTACTGAGTAAAATGAATTTATCACATGTACTTTCTATAAGCGTAAGGTTAGAATATGAGTTACGTTTAGGCTTTTTAATGTGTAATTACAATGAAATGCTTAAATGGTTCATTCACCCTAAAATAAAAATTAATTTGATATTATTTTTCCTCCACTTGTTTTAATCTCGTTTGAGTTTGTTTCTCCTGTTGAAGACAAAAAAATTACACTTTTCGTTGACTTCCATTGATCCATGACTGTCAATGCAACAATAAATAAATAAAAAACTCAAAGGTTTGCCAGCACTTGGGGCAAGAAATGGTGAGTAAATTTTCATTTTGGGATGAACTTAAAATTATTTTTTTTATATCAGATCTTCTCTCCAATTACATTATTCAGAAAAGATCACATTCTTTGCTTTACATTAGCACTAAATATGTATGAAATCTGTCCTATCGGGTACACAGTTCTTCACTTATCATATGCATTAAATTAAATATGTAATAACCTGTATCTGTTCATTTTCAAGCGTATAGACTGCAGGCACGTTCTCATTTTTCTTAAATTTCTTCTGCTGCTCCAGCTTTTCTTTCTCCTTCTCCACAGAACGCATGGACTCTCGCAGCCGCTCCAGATCTTGCTGGTATTCCTCTCTACACCGGGCCAGTTCTTGTTTTTCCCCTGCCAGCATTTCCTCCAGTCTGCTGCATGTCATCTCTCTCTCCCTCAGCTCGTTCTCCTTGACCTCGGCCTGCAGCATCTGCCTCTCTCTCTCCTGCTCCCACTGTATCTGCTCCTGCCGGTGCTGGTTCTGGAGCCGCTGGAAGTTTGCCAGCTCCTCATGCTGTTTGCGCAGGTTCCGGTGCTTTTCCTGCTCCAGGAGAGAGTTTCCCCGTGGTCGGGACATCAGCTCCTCAATAGTGGCACGCTGAACCTCGATGTGGCTCTCTAGCTGCTGGACCACAGACTGAGAAGGGAAAAAACAGATCTATTGTGCTGATGCGAGTCTACACCAATATAACCTCCATGAAAAAAAAACTATTATAAAAACAGTTAATAAATCATTTGATAATTACAAGAATGAAATGTGCATTTACAGTTTAAGATACCTGAAGGCTGTAGAGTTTCTGAGACAACTGAGTTACGGTGGAATAAAGCTGTGGAGAAAAAGATTTTGTTTGTATTTTTACACTGGCTGTCATAATCAAGATGCAAATGTAATCCTAATCATGAAAGCATAAAATTTTAAAATAATGTCACAATAGTTAACGTCATCTAAGAAAACAGGTTTTATTGGGCTAAGTTAATTCAAAAATAATTACATTGTCCATAACATTTCGAGAACAAAAATGGATAGTGCTTTAGACTATTAATGACAATACAGAATATAGTTACAGATCTATTGTTACAGGAACATTTTGTGGGTAATTTTTCTTCATGTCACACACGTACAATATTTAAATAAATTCCTCTGTCTTGGAAAGTACATACAGGACAATCTAGCTGCCAAAAAAGCTGCACATTTTTCAATGCAACTAAAACTGGTTTCAACACCCATACTAGTAGTCACAATTCTAAACGAATGATCTGAGTTTTGCTTTTAATCAAACAGTGAACAGCTGGCTTTACACCAAGACCACCTGATGGCTGACATTGTGATGACTGCAAAGTGGCTTCTTTAGAGAGAAAACTCAAACATTAAGTCCTCATAAGTACCTCTGCTTTAGGAAAGAAGACTGAGAGATATGCACTCCAGTTCAGTAGAATCGCATCCTCATCTGCCTAATGGATCAAAAGCAAAACTATACTGGTTAACACCATTTACACAGAAAAAAGCAAGCATTAGACTGTAATGTTAGCTCACCGAGAGCTCCTGGTTCTCACTAAAATACAGTTCTCTCAGCTGAGGGTCCACTTGAATTCTGTCTCTCATTCTTTCCAATAAACTCTGTAAACCATCTAAAGAACAAACAAAAGGCCCGTCGGTCAGTGGCACTGAATATACAACTTAGAATGTATTTTAATAAAGCAATAAAGTCGAGATTTAGCAGAAGTTTCTCTTACTTTCAGGTAAAATTTGAGAATTGTTCTCCAAGCCTGTGACAGCATCAGGTCTCTTCAGCACCACATCCATTGCCTCACTAGAGGGTGGAGATTGGCCCTGCTCACACCTCACCAACAAATTCTGTAAATTCTCCACTGTAGAGAGAGATTGACACTTTCAAATACAAATTCACCGTGCTTTAGTATTTTTACACAGTAGTAGGGTTGGAAATACTGGTATTCGGCACAGAAACTCTTATCCAGATATACAGACACTAGAACGTTTCAAAGTCATGTAGATCAGCTAGTCTGTCTATAAGCTGACATACGAGCGATTCGCTGATGGATAGATTGATCTTTTCGCCTTTGAAATGCTCCTGTGTCCGTGTATCCGTGTTTGCACTTGATGAATAGTGGTGAAGTGATGCCCTCCACAGACAGTCAATTCAGTTGAGCATGTGAACACATTGGTCAATCAGCTGTTTAAGTACGTGGCTCAACAGCACTCAAATGTTACTGGGAAACGGATGTTTTTAAAATTTCAGTACCGATTGGTACCGAATATCAGTATCGCCTAACCCTTCACAGAAATGGTCCAAAGTCATGCCCACTTTAGGAAAATGTACATCTCTGCATTAATTTAAACATATTGAGTTTGAATTAAAAAAACTAAATGAATCAAAACAATGATATGTACAGAAGCCCGTTCTTCTTACGTGTATTACTCAATTAGCTAGATTTGGTTAACTCAACTCAACTCAATTTATTTTTATAGCACTTTCAACAACCACAATGGGTACCAAAGTGCTGTACATAAAAACAAATAAAACAACTGAAACATACACAGAACTAAAATAGATAAAATCACAACACATGATTAAAAGCTAAAGAGAATAAGTGTGTCTTCAGTGCCCTTTGAAAGGACTCAAATGTTGGAGAAGTTCTTGACGATTTTGGTTATTGACGATTTGACACGATCCAGAATAGTTTCTTTCTTTTAAACTCATCTAAGAGTTGTTGTCATAGCAACAGGTCTGGAAGCTCAAACCTGCTCAGGAGCAGGCTTATTTCATATAACTAGATCGGGTAATTTCAAGTAAAGTAAGTACCGAATGCTGACATTTTCTGACAGTAGTAAGCTATAGATCATATACACCGGCAAAAATAGTTACAAAAAATTAAATGCAAACTATACTCCAAATCAATGTACATTTATTAATATGGACCTTCTGGATACAAATGTGTATTTTAAGGTACTGACCCAGTTTTAGTACAATTTGTGTATGATAATAGACATGCACAATATTCAACTGTTGTTGTTTTATAAAGGAAAACAATATTAATGCAGTCATGCACTCATTTTGATGACTAATATGCTGGTAATTTAATGCTTAGCAAAAACGGCAGACACCTACCTTTACAAAATGCTTTTTTGATGCAAAATTAATTTAAACAGCCAGTTCAGGCTCACCCCATATGATTAAGAAACTTCAATAGGCCTAGTCTACTATAATAAAGTTTGCTCTAAAAATTAAACTAAAATTGCTAAATACTCTTGACAGATGAAAGTGTGAAGCCTGCAGCCCACATCAAATGTGTAATGTTATTGCGTATCATATTTAACAAACAGTTTGCTCCTAATTTTATATACATTTTGGTTGCATTGCTGATCATGATTTTGAGGATTGGTAGATCTGTCCTTCACAACACACGCATCGATTTCAGATCTGTTTATCCAGACATTTTAGTCTGATTTGCGAACTTGTTAAAAGAACCAAACTAGCCTGATACCAGTTATCAAGAATAAAACATCAAGGATCTGCCAAACCATCTTAAGTCTTTTAAATGAAGTATGAAAAACAGAACCCTGGACTAAATACACTCATAATATTTCCAGTTTGTTTTTGGTGTTGGGGGGCAGGGGGTGTTGAGAACTCAACAACTTTTTAAAATTCATGCAATAAGATTTGTAACTGTGAAGTGTAAGTCTCACCATCTTTCAAGGCCCCAGCGAGCAGTCGTATGCCCTGCAGGGGCTCTACTGCATTCCCACGCAGCAGATGGCGCTCATTCGCTGAGGTGTCTGAAACACCCGTCACTGAAGCTGAGATGCTGGAGAATAACTTCAGCTTCTCTATCAGGTGCTGCTCTATTGAGGCATCATGCACACACAGCTTTCCTACTCAGAAAAAAGGCAAAAAGTGTTAAAACTGACATCTGTTCATTTCAGAGAAGAGAAATGGAAGACTGAAATCACAAGAGTGTGAAAAAGTTAATTTGCACATTACTTTGAAATTCCCAGATCTTCTCAGGAAGTTCTTCTGGCTCCTCTTCCTCTACTTCTGGACAGCTGAAACACCCAGAATATCAGAAATCATTTCAGAAAAAAAATTGATTTGCTTTTGGATTTCACTGATATACAACATTTATAATAAATCTCAACCCTTTAACAAGCATCATAATTGTCTGATTGACATTTTGTCTATCATTTGCTTTAGAGTGACAGTGACACTAACACAATTTAACCAAACAAACTACTCAAAAGAGAGAAAGTGAAAGGGACAGTTCATACAATAATAAAAACTCTGTCATTTATTCACCTTTCACTTGTTCCAAACAAATTTGAATTTATTTCTTCTCTTTCACATAAAAGAGGACATTTTGAAAATTCTGAAAGACAGTGGTTACTGATTTCCAAATTTCTTAAAAATATCCTCTTTTGTTCAACAGAAGAAAGAAATTCATAAATGTTTGGATCCATTTAAGGTTGAGCAAATGATGAGACAATTTGAACAAATGTATTGAAGCAGGGCTGGAACTAATCTCTGCAGAGGTTCCAGGCCTCCAGGAATTGAGTTAGACACCCCTGCTTTAAACTGTCATGGTTAGAAATGCCTTAAAAATTAACTATAAATATTTTTTTAGTATATATATATATATATACAAATTCTTATTATCAGATATGTTTTCTTCACTGCTTGACTATTTGTAACAGTCTTACATTTTTTTGCTGCCTTTTTATTTTTTTTTTCCCTTTTCACATTTTAGCTGCCAAATAACAGGACATAATAGTAAGCTTTCAAAATCAATTCGTAAACACCCCTGGGAATTATGATTAATTAATCTTTTTTCTTTTTTTTTTTGCAGAAAATACACTATAGATTGGGGCATTTTTAAAAGAACAGACATCATTGTCACTTGAAGGGATTTTTAAGGTTACAAAAGATTTCAATAAACACTTTTTGAATTTTCTATTCCACAAAGAAGTCATGAAATATAAATATATCAGATTCCTAAAAAAAATAAACATTTTAAAATTTTTCTAAAGATTTTTGCAATTACTATGATAGAACAGTATACATATTGATAGGAAGAGAAGTGGGAGAGAAAGGTGAGCGCAGCGTAGTTCTGCTAAATGTTGGACAACTGACCATGAGGCTATCGGCACCAACCATTTTCAACATTTTAAATGAAATAATTGCATACAGGGTGAGTGCAAAATAAAGCAACAAAAATCTACCAAACCCAGTTTATTGTGCATTAAAAATAATTTTATAGCAGGTAAAAAGAGGCCCTAGTACAAGGATGACACCCCCTCTATTGGTGACTGGATAGAAATTGTGAAAGAAAAGCGCAACATGGAAGAACTGACAATTATTTTGAGACTTACTTCTAAAACATTGGAAGAAATGGATTCATTACTGCAACTGTTAAATGGACTGAATCTGAAACAATGTTGTGCCCCAATGTTGTGTTCATTATTTATTATATTTTTTATTTGTCTATTATTTTAAGTTAAATATTGTTAAATCGTATATTTTTGGAATGTTGTAAAATGTAAAAAAAAAAAAAAAAAGTTCGCAATAAAAATAAATAATAATAATTCCTTACATTTATATAGCGCTTTTCTAGACACTCAGAGTGCTTTACACAATGGGGGGATCTCCTCATCCACCACCAGTGTGCAGCATCCGCCTGGATGACATGACGGCAGCCATATTGTGCCAGACCGCACACCACAAGCTGATTGGTGGAGAGGAGACAGAGTGACGAAGCCAATTATGATATGGGGATGGTTAGGAGGCCATGATGTACAGAGGCCAGTAGGCAGATCTGGCCAGGAAACCCCTACTCTTTTTCGAAGACCATCCTGGGATTTTTAACGACCATAGAGAGTCAGGACCTCGGTTTAACATCTCATCTGAAAGATGGGGCACACTGAGCAGCAGAGTCCCCTTCAATATACTGGGGCGTTAGGACCCACACAGACCGCAGGCTGAGCGCCCCCTGTTGGCCTCACTGACACCACTTCCGGCAGCAAACTAGCTTTCTCATGTGGTCTCCCATCCAGGTACTGACCGGGTGAAGCCCTGCTTAGCCTCAGTGGTGACCATATGAGAGTTGCAGAGAGCTAGCTGCCGTAATAAAAAGATTGGTATAAACGCACCGCTCCACTGCCTTCCAGATCTGTTTTGTCCAGATGTTGCGCTCTTCTCCAGAGGAGGTGTGAAACTCGTACATCTCTGGAGTGTCCAAGGAGGCTGAGATAAGAAACATGGCCTTCTCATCATGAGCCGCTTCACGCACAATCAGCTTCAGCAGAGAGATCACAGCAGGCTTACCATCCTGCAGACATACACAGCATTCATTGAAGACAACTGTATATTACACATAACAGTGTGTACTGCAAATAATTACATTCTTCTCACCAGAGAGGCAAAGGTAAGTCTCTGATCTTTCTCCAGTAAAAGCAGCAAAACATCAGACAACAGCAAGACAACAACATCTGAAGGCATGTGAGAGAAAATATAGAAATGTCAATCACCCAACAAATTGACTGAAAATAAAACATGAATAAAAATAATCTACAAAATCAGAAGGTGATATGAAATAACATGATTTAAACTATCCCATTTAAAAATGAAGATTGGTGAATGACTACTATGTAATCCAATTGTAATTTGAATATGCTAATCACCTTTGCTTTTGTTGTTTGTGACCCTCCAGTTGAGCATGCCCTCATGAAGCAGCCTCCTCTTGCCCTGCAGCATGTCCTCTCGACGAAACACCCTCCCACTGGTCATCTTCACCTGGGACTTGGGCTCCAGTTTACTGCTAAGGTCTCTCAGCCGTGCCGCTTTCTCAGCCTCGTCCACATGAGCGTTCACTTGTGCTATGGTGTCCTTCAGGAAATCCAGCCCTTGTACCAGGTCCCCGTGTTCTGCTGAGTCAACTGTCAAAAGATCAAAGAAAACAAACCAAATCACGCACTCTCATTAAGGTTGACTAATGGTCCTGCGTGTTCTGGTTGTGTTTATACTGGTTCTGCTTGTTAGAATGAGCATCTATTACACAGAAACACTGGGAACACTGCCTTCTGGAAACACTGCGCTTAATCTCACGTCAAGCAAAAGTGACAACAAACAAAACCTTAGACGTACCAATTACAAAATGTTACATGAAAAAAGCTTCAGAATTACACCTTGAAATATAGTTAACCTACATGCATCCATTCAAACGTTTAGGTATTTAATGTTTGAGTATCCAATTATCAAATAATATTATTAATTATATTATCTTTGTTATATTAAGAGTGATTCCTTACATGCTGTCTAAAAATGAATAAACGTCTGAAAAATGGTGCGTTTTAAAAAATTGGATTAAATGTCTATTTCGTTCTCTTTAATTAAAAGTTAACAAAACTCCCTTCAGTTAAAGAAAACTAAAGTCATTGCATTTGGGACCAGAGATGAGATTCTCAAGGTGAACGCGTACCTTGGCTCTAGCGGTCAAAGAATAAAAAATAAGGTCAAGAATCTTGGTGTGATTCTGGATTCAGATATAAGTATCAGTAGTCATGTCAAAGCAGTAACTAAACGAGCATACTATCATCTCAAAAACATTGCAAGAATTAGATGCTTTGTTTCTATTGAGGACTTAGAGAAGCTTGTTCATGCTTTTATCACCAGCAGAGTGGATTACTGTAATGGACTCCTCACTTGCCTCCCCAAAACAATAGTCAGATTCAGCTCATCCAGAACCAGGAAATCGGAGCACATCACACCTGTCCTCAGGTCTTTACACTGGCTCCCAGTTACATTCAGAATAGATTTTAAAGTATTATTACATATCTATAAATCACTAAATGGCCTAGGACCTCAAAATATTACAGATATGCTTACTGAATACAAACCTAACAGGTCCCTCAGATCATTAGGATCAAGTAAAATTTGAACTTCCAAGAGTTCAAAGAAGGGTGAATCGGCCTTCAGCTACTACGCTCCCCGCTGCTGGAATCAGCTTCCAGAAATGATCAGATGTGCTCCAACATTAGGCACATTCAAATAAAGACTGAAAACACATCTGTTTAGCTGTGCCTTTACTGAATGAGCCCTGTGCTACGTCCCACAGATTGTACTATTATGTCTTGCTTTTCTTTTTCATTCCTTTAAAACCAGTTAACACGTTTTATTATTTACATTTTATTAATTTGTATTCTTTCTTGTTTTTAATTTTCTTGTTTCTATATTCATGTTTATGTAAAGCACTTTGAATTACCATTGTATATGAAATGTGCTATATAAAGAAACTTGCCTTGCCTAAAGTCCATTTATACTGAATTACATTTACACAAAAAACAAAACAAAACAGAAACTGTACAAAAACTCTAAACAAATCTTTCTTCTCGAAAGCATTGAAAAACATACCTTCTGTATACTTAATGACGCGTTCAAACAGAACCGGGTACTTTGTGATGCGCTGAGTAATAAGGAGAATAATCTCTGGTATTCCTAGTCGCCGCACAATGGACAGCTGGCATATTTTCTGAAGACATAAAAGAATGTTGAAAATTGAAAGAAATCACTGAATTCAACTTACTATAATTTAAACCTTTTTTGCCCTTATCAGGTCTTACTCGTATGAAATTTTGAAACTTCTTGTTGTTTTGCATCAAGTCTTTGTAGAAGTTGACGGCATCGGTGTGACGACTGCAGAACACACCGTAGAGGTACCGCAGTCTGCTTCCCATTTCACCAGAGAACTGCACACAACAAAAACACCAAAGCTGTTTTCATAGCACTACCAGACATTGATAAAGAAATGGTTCACATTCAAAGAGCAAAATGTTTAAACTTGCGCAAGAATATTCAATATTAACACCGCTTCAATTATTCACATACAACAGTTTAAAAGCTTATTGTCAGTGAGATTTTTTTCAAAGTTTTTCATAGTTGTCTCATGTTTACCATAGAATATGTTGGATATATATCTATTTTTTAAGATAAAGAATATGTAAGACTACTTTTAATGCAACCCATTTTATATTAAGTGGCCCATATGCATAATATACAAGTATAACGATTACGCTGCTATTAAGGTATGATAGGGGTTATGTTAGGGTGGTTATTTCTTGGTTTGAAGTGGCTTAAGGTATAAGGGATGGGTCAACAGTGTAATAACAAATATAAATACAGAAATTAATTACACAATTACATGCAGTAAAACGCTATAAAATATAAGTACAATGCAAAAATATACACGTACATGAGTGCATTTTACCAAATTATTCATTTAAATGCAAGTGCATGGTGGTTAAGAGCACTTAGTGTAAAGTGGGAGCAAATATTAAAATGTTTTTACCATACACATTTTAAACGGCAGTACATGTTAAAATATGACTACAATTTACCAGCATCATGTAGATAGATGAGGTAATACAAATGACAGTTGTCTCAAATATTCTTGTCATCATACAGGCAATAACTCTACGCAAGACTTTTTAGTATTTTAGTAATCACTTTTTTTATACATGGGAAAAAGTCTGGGATTATATATTTATCAATTTTATCACAAGATGTTCATACAATGTTGACATATAATGTGACTGAAAAGTCTTTTGTAGTGTTCATTTGTTATATCAAGCATTGATTTATAATCAAGTACAGCTTGCATCAACATATTTTTGGAGCAACTATATAATAACCTTATTTAATGACAAAACAATAATTCCATTCATATCAGAAAGCACCTGCCACTTAGCTCAACTCTGGGGAATGCGGATCCAAAAAAAATCATATAGAGGAGGACACTGGCTATAACCGACAGTTTGCTGATCCATACCGTTCAGCCCAAAAAAAGAGAGTCTACTCTAATCTAATACAGAAAGTCTAATACACTTTGATGTATATAGCAGTTATTAATCTTCAAGTCTATTTTTGGAGGGCTTTTTCAGGCTTTGCAAATAAGACAGCAGAGATGTGACAGGAGAGCTGGAGTAGAGCAAAGGAATGGAACGGTAAATAAGTAAATCAAGACTCAAACTGGGCGTAGTTGCCACGTCTAAGCTTTAAGACATATTTCTGACCCTGGACCACAAAAGTTGCACAGGTTTATTTTTTGCAAATAGCCAAAACACATTTTATGGGTCAAAATGATATATATTCCCTTTCATTCATTGCTGAAATCATTAGAATATAACGTAAGGATCATGTTCCATAAAGACTTTTTGTAAATGTCATACTGTAAATACAATCAAAACTCTTTTTTTTTATTAGTAATGTGCATTGCTATGCATTTTTACTTTATATACATTTCACTTCACTTTGCAATTTTCTCAATATTTAGATTTATTTAACCCTCATATTGAAGATTTTCAAATAACTGAGTCACAGGTAAATATTGTCCAATCCTAATCCTATATGTGAGCATAGCGAGGAGTTAATTTTTGAAAGCCTTAAGCGTTGTGGTTTTCTCTCGCTCCGGCACCGCACCATCATAAACACAACCAGGTTTTAATCTTTTGATATATTCAGTACTATCCAAACCTACCAATTGTTTTCTGTTCTGAGAATTACAGTTATTAATAGCCTAGTCCTTATAAACGTAACACGCATCATTTATGAATCAAACAATATAGCCTTTACTAAAGAATAAGCCGAATCCTATTCATAATGATCCTTGCAAAATGATCACTGCAAACTAAGCTGAGACGCTCATTTTATATTTAAACTATAGCCTAAATATAAAAATTTAAAGTAATTTTAAGCAACGCAACACAACATGTAAAAAAAAAAAAGTCCCACTTTATATTAGGTGGCCTTAATTTATCTACTTACACTCAAATTAATCAATTGTTACAATGTATTTATTGTGGAAATAGATATTGCAGATGGAAAACCTAGAGAGAAAATACTTGTGTGGAGTGAAAACTCTCACTGCTCTACTCCGCTCACATACTCCGATCCTAACAAACTGAAAGCTTATTTATACAGCTTTCAAAACAATTGACACGTACAGTATGACTAGTTTTGTGGTCCAGGATCACATTTGTAAACTATGAACATCCTACAGTAGTTATATAATAAAGGTACCTGTGTGATGAGGATGTCCCCAAGATTGTGGATGCAATAATTCTGGGTACTCCCAGGCTCCATGGAGTTGAGTCTTCGGAGTTTAAGACTGTCAAGGAAAAACTGGTGCACCTGCAGCAGGTTTTCCACCTGTGGAAACAGCCTTTCCAGTCGTGCCTCATCCATTTGTAGGGTGCTACGCAGTTCCCGAATATATACACCCAAAACTATCTTTAGCGTCCGCACATGGTTGATTTCTGTCTGAATCAACTCTGTGAGGACAACATTGACATGCTTTTAAAATCAGTATGACTTAAATGATTTAATGAATTTATGCAATAAAAACAAAGACCTCAGCCCCTTACCGTGGATTACATCCTGTCTTTTAACGGCATCTTTGGAAAAGTTTTTTAAATATTGTGGGTGAACAGCTAAACTCCAGGTGGGAGCCTCAAAGTCCCGAGCATCTGTCTCCAGATCTTCACGCAGCACATTATAACGACATTCTGTGCAGATGACAAGATACACTTGCTTTAGTGTCAACAAACAAGTGCTGTGATGATGATACACATGTAAATCACACAACAACCCATAAATTAAACAGGTGGAGTGTCCAACCGTCAATACTGATGGTGTCACTGTTTGTGGTCTGGAAATTTGATTCCTCTGCTAGAGGCTTGCTTCTGCCAAAATCAATTTCCTCCATCTTATGTTCTGAAAAACAAAAAGAGACGGTGAAGATGCTTTTAGGATTCTTTGATAGTCAATTCAAAAGACCACTTATGAAAGAAAGCTAGTAAAAATACCCTGATCAGTTTGATGAATGTCCTTGCAAGGCAGAGAAAATAATTTCCTAATATTTTGCGAGACTGGCAATTAAAAAACTGAAATACTATAATTATTGATATAGTAATGCCACATCAGCAGCATTGGCTATATTCATGGCAAAACTTACACTAAATATACAACATATAACATATATTCATATCAGTTTCTTGATAAACATTTATTGTTAAAAAAACAAAAAAACAAAACATACAGTCATATACTATCTTTTGGTTTGACTAATGACAGAAGACACCTCTTTAAACATTTCCCTTAAAATACTTCCTGAATAAAAACATTCTCTAATATCATTTAAAAACACACATTCTATTAAAATATGTTATATCGTCAAAATATCCCTACACAAGTCACAAATAGGTTTTTCTCTCCCTTTTTTATATGAATGTGTAAGTCTTGAATGGCAAATTCTACAACTCGCATGTACAACCTGATCATGTCTATTTTCAATATAGTAATTATTTCTTTCATTTACAAATGGATTTACTTCATACAATTTGTTGTTTCTACATTCATCCCATTTGCCATTTCGCATTAATATACCGATTTTAGGCAGGTTTAACAGAAATAGGAAGTATACATTCCAATTACTGTACATTTTTTGCTGAGTGTTTTTTTTGTGCTGTCACCCAGGCTGGCTGGTTTAGGCCTGTAATGTACAAATCAATGCCCCTTTACCATTATTAGGTGGCAGCAGGCTATAGTGATAATGACTTATCACATCGTTCACTCAAAAAAACGAATTCAAAATAGCAAAATTATTAAGAAACTAAGCAGTCAAACAGATGTTTGCATTATTAAAGCAGATGATCTTCAGTATAAAATTCTACATTTTAGCTCTGAGATGTTTGGCATTGCTTGTGACTACCATGATGACAAAACAAATAGCATAATATTGTCTAAAACGTGACTTGATATGAACTTTTTGTTATTTAAATCAAATGTGAAAAATCTCCAATATAATATCATCATCATCATCATCACATTAGCTGTAGCACTTACCCACATATTTGGAACAATAGAACATTTGCTGATGTTTGTTTAATAAGAACATGCTTCATAAAAGCCATACATGGGTATATTAGTTTTATAACTTAAAACTATCAAAACTAGTCATTATATAAGTACTCCAAACTTTGCAAACGCACAGTAAATTAACATTGTTTGAAATAATGTTTCTGCTTTCCAAGAAAGTCATTCTGCAGCAGCTGTACTGTTCAAAAAGCCAGAGCACTGACCTGTGGCTACAGTGATAACCAGGTTAAAGGCTGGAGGAAGCAGGTTTATCTGTGCTGTGAGAGGGTCATGCCTGGTATGTCATGAAGCAGATACAGCCCACCGTATGATGAATACTCTACTTCAGACCTGAACATAAAAGCAGAAAATTCATTTTGGATTAGTTATGTAAAGGAACATTTTAGATCTAATACAAAATGTATCAACATACAGTAGTTGCATCCTAATTGACTAATTACTAATGCATTACAACTCTTGTTTCCACTGAGGGCCATGAAGGAACTATTTTCTGTGTAACTGAAAATCTGCAAAGATCATACTTTAAAAGAAATATTAGTACATTTGTTATTATTGAGTTGATTATGAATCAAAATCAATTGCATTGGGATCACCAAATTTGTTGCATCTCTGGGCCTCAATGTGAGTTTTCATGAACCACCTCAAAACTAACCTTAAATATACTTCTTTTTTAAAATAATTTTATTCCTGAATTTTTACGGCAAATTACAGTTAAAAAAAAAAAGACAAAACATTTATTAAAGAGTTATTAATTAAAGTATAGATAGCATAAAATGGAATAAAAGAAAACATACCAACTAATAAAAAGGTAAATAATAATGTGGCCTAACAAAAACTACAATTGTACAATCTGTATGACACAATACACTACATTGAACTTGGCAAAGAAAAAAAAATCAATTATTAATTTAAAATCTAATTTTTCCCAACATTAGGAAGAAGAGAACGTTCTCATCCTTCTACCTAAGCGATATTAGTCGTTTGGCTAGGAGCACAATAACAGCTACGCAATCAGATTGTATCTTTGTAGGATTTTATGACATGGGAAAAATCCCAAAAATGGCAATCAGTGGGCAAGTGGAGATAGATACAACCACAAAACAGATTTAGTTAATCTTAAATATTCTGTAAAGACGTTTTCCATGTTTCTAAATCGGTAAAAAAAAAAAAAAAAAAAAATCTGATTTTAGATCATTATTGAATCAATTAAATGAATGCTAGTACACAACTTAGAAATTAGAGTTTTAGTAAGGGAGCAAAACATTACAATTACTTTGCAAAAGACTCTTAAAATATATCTCCTTTCAAATCATTTTATTAAGGATATAACAATGCTTGGGTCATGTTGGACCCCGATATATAATGTATATTATACCGCCACCTCTAGGTATACAAAATATTTTTTTTGCTAATAAGAAGCTGCAATATAAAAGACACAATATAGTTTAAGTTGAAAACAAATGAGTTTTACAAAGTAGTCCGTTTAGGGTTATGAGGGTTCAAGTAC
The DNA here is from genome assembly GCA_903798035.1 of Danio albolineatus. Classification (NCBI taxonomy): domain Eukaryota; kingdom Metazoa; phylum Chordata; class Actinopteri; order Cypriniformes; family Danionidae; genus Danio; species Danio albolineatus. The sequence continues at coordinate 2,959,586 of CAIGQQ010034181.1, read as the reverse complement.
GTGACTGACACTGAGCAGGTCAAGGTTACAGAAGAGTGTAACAAAAGGGTAGCGTTATTATGCTGGTCCCCTTAACTACTTGGAAAACAGGATAAAGAAACAGATCTGTTTCTTCTCTGAAACCTGGAAACTGGTTTTGGTTTTTAAGAAGTTCAAGAGCAAAAGACATACATTCAAAACAGATCTGCATTAATAAATAACATAATTCTCCTTATCTAAGACAGGAAAAAAAGCATGCGAGTTTACAGTATACAACTAAAACTTTTGTAGAATTAAACAGCACAACCTAAAAGATATGATGCTAATTAAAAAGATAAGAGTTGGCTCGCTATAGAACGAGAATTATAGATTTTATTTTATTTTACATTTTTGCTTTTATGAGAAAAAAGCTTTGTTATGGTTGTGACATCTCTCAGTTATGGATGTGACAGTTGTAAAATTGCCATTTGTGTGACTTTGGTAAATCAAAAATAGAAGTCTACACGCAAAAAAAAAAAAAACAGACATAAAAAGGATTTCGCTTTTTGGTGAAGGAAATGAGCATAGAAAAGCTCTCAAGTAGTTGTTCTCAGTAATTGTACTTTATTTAGCAGTTTTAAAAATGTGCACTTGCATAGATTTTTTAGTTCTGTGTCAGTAATTTCACTGTGCTGTGTTCCTTCAATCTGCAGTCTCTACTAAATATATATATATTTATTTTTGGTTATAAGCAAAATAATTAGTGCCGTGATTTCCATCTAGTCAAAGCATACATAGAAAACTCGCACCAGACAGACCAAACTAAAGACATGAACGTTTTATAAATGCAGCAAACATGGACATGGAAGCATTAAAAGAGTCCAGGATGGTGCAAAATCACTACATAGGCAGTGGTAGTGTATGAGAATGTGTGTGAATGAGAGTGGATGGTTCATTAGTCGGTGTACTCTCAGTGCTGGGTTGCAGCTGGAAAGGCATCTGCCACATAAAGCATATGCCAGGGTAATTGGCAGTTCATTCTGTTGTGGTGACCCCTGATAAATTATGGACAAAGCCAAAGGAAAGTGAGTGAGTAAATTTAGAGTAACGTAGTATCGTGAATGCAGTATTTGTAAATGTTTTTTTTTACATAATGATATAAACCCCTTAAAGCATTTTTTCAAATCACTTCAAATATGGGGGTAAAAACATTTTTAATTCCCTAAAAATTATCTTAAATATTATGACGTCATCACATGTCAAGACAAAACAATGACGAATGTGGTTGTGGATGAAATGTTGGACCATATTGTGAAATCAGGTCAAATGCTAAAAATAAAACGTGTATATAGGGAAACCAAATCTTTTTGGAAAAACACTTGTGACAAACACACGGCACATTACAGTATAATCACCTGAGGGTGTGTGTTCCAACACAACATGAAGGAAGAATCATTATTCTCAGAATTAATGTAAACTGTAGCACTTGCGTGTCAAACACTCCTGTAGGGTGAACTCACTTTCGTATGTGAAGCAAAAGAAGATCTAGATAAAGAAAAATGTAAAAAACACCCTTCCTTTTCATTCTTTTATCTGTTTTTAATAATTTTTATTATTTGTTTTAATGTCTCATTTATTTCTGCTTATGTAAAGCACTTTGAATTGCCACTGTGTATGAAATGTGCTATATAAATAAACTTGCCCTGCCTATCGCAACACCACTGTCTTTCATTTCATGAACCAAAGAAGAGAAATTCTTAAAATACTTTGTTCCGTTCCACAGTATTAGTTGTCATTCTTAGTTTGGAATTACATAAGAATGAGAAACAGGTTACAGAATTCAAAAATCTGTGTGTGAACTACACTTCAGCCATGCTTGTTATGTTAAGCTTCAAATGTACACACTGTTTTGACGTCATCAGCATTCTCCTGAAATGAATTTGGTGTATAGCACTTACAGTGGCAAAGTGCTCAATGGTTGTGAAGGGCACTATACATCTTGTGAACACACTAACAAAGCTTAATAGTGCTCAGACAATGTGTGAGCTCTGCTGTTCAAACAGCACATTCATTCATAAAGACTAGGACAAATGAGAGAGCAAACCATCAGAACCTGGCCATAAACATACGACAGGCTCCATTATGAGGAGGATATTGACTAGGATGCAGATGCAGGATGTAAATATATGTTTTTGCTTTAATTTAATCAATACTGTATTTTCTATTTGGGCTACTTACATTTCTATTCAGACTACCAAAAACTGAAGAGTACCTGCCTGAGGGCTACCAGGGATTTTGAATTTTCTGAGCCCTGATTAAAGCACAGTCATATCCCTTAATGAACATCCTCAAAAAAGGACAACACTGTTTCTGTGGTGTTTATGTACTTCAATTAAGTACAACGACAATGAAAACAATTGTTTTTAAAGCTTTAAAAGGACCCAACACATCTTTTTACATTTTATTAAACTGAATTGGAGAAATAAATCTATTTAAAATAATTTCTGAATTTGCTGTATAAATTGGTACTGTACACTCTCAGAAATAAAGGTACAGGAGCCGTCACTGGGGCGGTACCTTTTCAAAAGGTACATATTTGTACCTGAAGGGTCTAGAATGGTACCTCAAAGGTGCTTTTTAGGCACATTTGGGCACTAACATGTACCTTCGAGGTACCACTGTGCACTCTTTGGGTATAAATATGTACCTTTTAAAAAGGTACTGCCTCAGTGACAGCTCCTGTACCTTTATTTCTGAGAGTGTACAGTGGTAAATTGTATGTTCCATGACTTCAGACACTGACCTGGCATTTCAGCAGCAGCAGTTTTAACATGAAGTGACACGACATCTGACG
>CAIGQQ010034181.1:2868885-2931774 GCA_903798035.1 Danio albolineatus | reverse complement strand
AGAGAGATAGAGAGATAGAGAGATAGATAGATAGATAGACAGACAGACAGACAGACAGACAGACAGACAGACAGACAGATAGATAGATAGATAGATAGATTAAAGCAGTTTGAAAAGAGATATAGATAGATAGATAGATAGACAGACAGACAGACAGACAGACAGACAGACAGACAGACAGACAGACAGACAGACAGACAGACAGACAGACAGACAGATAGATAGATAGTATAGCTATATTCTCCATAGCTAAAGCTTTAGATATTTCCTTATTCTTATTTCCTATAGCTATAAATCTTCTGTTCTATACCTAAAATTGTCTGTGTTTTTAACTTCATATTATAGACTCTTACTAATATTATTTTTGCTTTTTAAGGTCACAGATGGTTGCATTTCACTGGATATCACACTGTGTATGACGGACAAACAACATTTGAATTCGATTACATAAAATTCATAACTTAAAAGTAATAGGCAAATATGTCATGTTTTGACCTCCTCAGCACACTAACACACCGTTCTACTGTGGATTGTATACTCGGAAGCATGACTGGTTTGCAAAAATATTTGATCAAAATTCCCATCAATCTTATCTTCTGCGTGCATTTCTGACAGTCTACAATCTGTGCTGTTGTGATTTAACTTAAAAACAAATGAATATGCAGTACATAACAAATGTATTAGCATCTGTAATAACAGATAAAGGAATTGCGAATATAATAAAAATAAAAAAATAAATAAAATCATTTGTTAACACTTTGTATTAAGTATCAGTTCTCACTAATAAGTAGTGGCTTATAACTTGCCGGTTATTAAGATATTGGTTGCTTTTTCTTACGTATGAAATAAAATTCAGAATGATCTTATTTGACATCCCTAATCCTATCCAATACCTAAACCCAACTACTCCGTAATAAACATAAATAAGCAGCAAATTAGGAGTTTACTGAGCTAAAAGTCAGAGTTAATGGTTTGTTGATAGCCAGAAATGTGCCTTAAAATAAAGCGTCAGATCTCATATAGTCGGTAGAGCATTACATTACTTTCAATAATTCAAAAAAATCCAGCATCAAATAGTGCCTTGTTTGAAAACAGAAACAATCAGCTGTAAGATGAGGTAAATAAAGGACCAAGTTCTTACTGGCAATTGTCTGAAACTTAGCCATAATGCTAACACTTTGTTATTCCACAACTTGCCCCTTCACAGCTTTTGTCTTTATAACCATTTTATGATTTGGGTTCTGTGTTTGTTTCTCTTTTGTTAACATACAACAACGCAAATCTGTGTGTTGAGCTAAACAAGCAGTGATGTAGTTTTTAGACTAAGAAAATAAAGTTTCGAGTTTTAAGAAGAGTACAGGATGTTTTCTATTGTACAATGACCTTATTTCAAAAGATCAAGTGAAATCGGACCCATTTAATAATATCTACATTCTAAACAAGAGCACAGCATCATAAATAATAACCCTCTACCTTCAGGCATGGTGCGGGCACTGACGTAGGCCGCCATACTGCATCGAGTGGGGTCACTGCCATGGTTGCATGCATGAATTTCTATTTGGTAGCTGGTGAAATGCCGTAGATTGGAGATGACTGTTGACTCCTTGGCCTGAACAATCAGTGAAATCTTATTGGCCTCTGCTTCCTCTTCTGGGCTACGTGTTGCAGAGCCGTTGGGCAGTGAGGAGGGTGTGGTGAAAAGACGAGAGGACGTCCTATTAGCAATGCCCACCAGAGATCTACGCTGTCTTGATGGCCTGCGTACACAGAAACACACAAGAGGTCAAGATTTAAGTTCAAACTTATATGGTAAGATTTAAATACAAGATATAGATATAAACATACGATTTAATATAGAGGTCCAGGTGTTACAAACTATTAACATTATATTGTTTACCACTTTGATTAAATAATTATACTTTCTTAGTAGCTGCTGGAAAACCACTGATATAAAAACAGCCAACCGTATCAAAGTGCATCTTGCAACGACAACCACCAGTATTAAAATGATAAATATCGTTTTCATGTTAATGCAGTGCAGAATCATTTTTTGTGACTAAATTGTTCAATACTTGACACTATACATAATTTTATGCTTTATGCTACAAATAGTGCACTTTAGTTATTCCCTTAGAAATAAGAAACATATAATGATTTTTAGGAAGGGCATCCGCTGCGTAAAACAAATGCTGGATAAGTTGGCGGTTCATTCCGCTGTGGTGACCCCGGATTAATAAAGGGACTAAGCCGAAAAGAAAATGAATGAATGAATAATGATTTTTAGAATTTTATGAATATATATTTTATGTTTGCTGATATTATTATTTTATACAAGGTATGAATGTGTTGATTTCTAAAGTTTGTTAAAATAGCTAGGATCAGATTATTGGGTGCAGCTCAAGAGCAAACAGGAATAGGTTTCCGACATAACATGCATTCATTAACCCTTAGATCCCCATTAATGATGACTCTGGTCCCCAGAATCCATTTCAGGTAAAAATACTACACAGATCATTGGTTGCAGCATGTTCTAAACACCTTCTTTTGGGGGTGGAAGCAAAATACTGTGTTTTCCTGTGTGTCTCTTTAAATGCTAATAAGCTATTTTTCTAGAAGTGGGTTGACCCCTTGGCCTTTACAGCTTGTGCTTTGTTTTTTGTTTGTTTACTCCCTCAAGATATCTGCATGGGTTTTAAAGCCTTAATGTAAACTTTTAGACTAAAATCAAAGTGATTCAGGTAGTTTAGAGCACTTGATCTGCTCTGCTCTAAAAAAATAAATAAATATAAAACTGTACTTGGTAATTTTGCTATTTTTTTAACACTCAAGAGCGTCACTGTTTGAAAGCCAGATATTTGAAAGTGTGCATGTGTGATTTCAGCTCATTTAAGTCAGGGAATAATATAACTTAAATTATGCAGCCAAACTGACTGACTGAGTAAAATGTTTTAAAGCGGTGTGGGAAAAATAAAAAGGATATGACAAATACCTGATGATGCAGAGTCTTTTTCCCCCCCTTTGGCTCTGTGATTAGTAGTAAAAGGGCTGCCATTATCACTTTATTGTTAAACCCAGACCGCAAATGACTTTATAATTGCACTTTAAAATTGGGTGGCAAATTATGGTTTAGGAAATATCTGGAGTCTGACCGAAATTAAAGCGACTTCTCATTCAACACCTCTGAACAAATTCAAACATTAAGAACTTGTATTCACTGGAGTGCAGTTTTCCTTCTGCTGACATTTCATGGAACATTGAGCAGGAACATCCCCATTATGGAGAGCATTTGAATGTCTAGTGCAAGACGAATCATCAGCATACACACTACCTTTGAATTTGAGGTCAAACTTTGAAAGAAATACTTTGATTTCAACAAGAGTGCATTAAAGAACAATACAGTATAGAACAATTTCAAGAAATGCTGTGTTTGGCTTTCAAAAAATACAAAAATAAAATAAGTAAGCAGCACACCTTTTTTTTAACAGTGATAATAATATGAATGATTAAGAAAGTTTCTTGAATACGAAATCAGTATATTATAATGATTTCTGAAAGATTGTGTGACACTGAAGAATAATGTATTTCATCACTGGAATAAAATATAACAAAATTCAACCAGTTATTGGAGTTTTAGTCTTAATTTCAGTTTTTAGTTTGATTTTAGTCTAAATTGACACAAAAACAGATCATAAACATTTAAAACAAATAAATGAACTAATTATCAACAAATAAGTAAATGTTTTTTAAGAGGAATCATTGGAATTAAAATATTATTCAATTTAAATAAATTTTAAACAAATTACTAAACCAATTATTTGAAAAAATTAATAATACTTCTTGATATTATAACTATTTTAAGGTTTTTAGTTCAACAAATAAAGCCTTAGTCTAAAAAATATATTTTATATTAAATTATTTAATTATTAAATATTTTTTAATAAATAAGAAACATTTTTCATATAAATTTATTGTATGTATGTGACAAATAAACAATATAAACGACTTAATCTGATGACAAAGTCTAAATGTGCATCTCCAGCAAAGACTATTTTTAACATGACACTATCACACAATTTACTTGGAGCCAGAAAATTCAGTTCATCGGGTTCATTTAAAGCTTCACCACTAGAGGGAGAAGAGGAGCACATCATGTGATTGGCGTTAAAGTGATAGTTCTCCCCAAAATCATCATTTGATCGATTAATTTCATCAAAACCAATGTGTTTCTTCCTTCACTTGAACAGAAAATAACATCTTTTAAACAAATGCTGGTTGCTGGCACCCATTAAAGTTGATAGGTGCCAGCAACCAGCCTGCTTCAGAATATCTTTTGGTCCAGCAGAAGAAATAAAGAGATAAAGGTTTAAATCCTCATAAAAAAGAGTAAACGATGAGTTGATTTTCAATTTTAGGTGAACTATCCCTTTAAGCACTCCATTTTCCAAACCACCACCAGAACACCACAGCCTTCAGTTATTTCCTCATGTATAAGAGCCCATGAGAAGAGGATTCAGCGCTTTTGGTCTGTTCTAAGAGCCAAAGCTTTTCAGGGGATAAAGTGTCTTTGACAGTAAAACCACATTTCAACCTCTAAATAAAACTGAATTCTTTTATAGTCTGTAAAAAGCTGTAAATATAAGCATGCAGACCAGCGGCCAAAGACAACCATAATATTTAAAACAACGAACAGTAGTGAGACAAACTGTTTGTGTAGGAGTCTGAACTTCTTCTGAAAGCAGTGCAGTAACATTGTCCACTTCTACCACAAAGCAGAAAAAACATTTCCCCCAAACAAAGATTATACTAAACCAAGGCCTGTGTGAGGCATGAGAGAAAGTGTGTGTGTTTGTGGACTGGGATCTTTAGAGCCAACTGTGAGCTTCTGAAGGCCAAAGATACACAAAGCCGGTGGAAAGGCACATAACAAAAACATGTATTCAAGGTTTTGGTGGAGTTAAAAACAACCTGGTGAAGGAAAAACCACTACTACAGATGTTCAACCCTGAGCACAGGACAAGAAAACAGAGGACCTCCAAAACAACACGAAACACTTGAGATGCTCCACCTAAAGGATCACGTCAGGTGAAAAATGTGATGGCTGCACATCAACAGTGTTCTGAATGAAAATAATAAATGTTTCTGAGCCCTTTACGTTAAGTCTATCTAAGAATGATTCTGGTAACAGATCTGCTTATTCATTTAAAAATAAATTCATACTTAAAGCATTTAAACATATATTCACTTTATCCTATTCTTTTTTAATTACCTTAAAAAGACAATATTAAAAAAAAAGAAAAAAAACACATAGTCATAAAACATACAATCAAAACTACATCAGGTATATGGATTGCACTTGAGATATAAATTTGTCAAATAAATTAAGATATTGATTGGAGCTAGTCCTTTAAATCTCTCCATCTGAAAAAATTCTCTCCATCTGAATAACAGATATCATCAGAAATTCAGTTCTGGAATGAGGGGGTAAAGGTGATTTCCAATTAGTAAGCAATTAAGCAACAATTAAGCAATTATTAAGTCTTTCAGCCACTTTATCCTATTCTTTTTTGCAACTTCTATTTCCTTAGATGTTAAATGTACAATGGGCTTTCGAAAACGCAATCAATTACAAGAAAGCTTTAAAGATATTGTGACATGGTACAAAAGCAGATCACAACAAAAACAAATAATTGAACTAATCAATAACAAACAAGTAAATTAAAAAAAAGCTAAAAGACTAATAGATCTGTTGATTATTTTACAGAATAATTACAACGCTCTCCTTCAATTAATGAGACTGTGTCGACTGCCTTTATTGACCTTATTCTCCGCGTACGAGCGGGCGCAGCCATTCGAATCTTTTTGGGTCAAGACTCCCAGTCTCATTCACTTCCATTCATTTTTAGACGTTAAAAACAGTTCGTTTTGCTGCTTGATGCTGCAAACTGATATTTTCTTCTTATATTATTCTATTTTGTCTGTGTAGTCATGCAAACACGTGTTTGTAGAGCGAGTAGTTTGACCATTTTCTGCTGTTTATTATTCCAAGTCATTTCTCCCATAGGCGACTGAATCAGGAGTTCTAAAACAATTCACAAAAATGAGCACACTTCCGCGTTGAAAAATAAGGTCAATATGAAACTGTTAAAAGATTTTGTAAATTGCTACATATCGTTTACATAATAAAATTATACTAATTTCATATAAATTGTTTATACATTAAAGACACCATAACATATATCTGCTGTATCTTGCCTACAAAGTATATAACTTTTGATATATTACTTCTAAATTTAAATATAATTTATACAATGGTTTATTTTTCTACTTGAAAGATATTAGATGACATAATACAATAGCTAGATATTACATAGTTTATGCCATATGTTACACATTGGCTACATATGTTGTACATTAAAATATGTATGTAAAACCATATTGCCTATTATGAAAAATCCATATAATGTGTTCTATGATCATTTCTAAAAACTCCACATATTGTATTCAATAAATTCCCTATATATTAAATAGTCTATAAAAATGTATGCTATAAATAAAAATATTTACATAATATGACTATACATTAAAATTATATGTAATACATAAAACTACCTATTTATGTAAAAAAGGTAAGGTATATTGTTTATAGACCTTTTTGCAGGAAGTAAACAATAACAATGGTCCTTACATATTTCCTGTTTAATATTTTTAATTTCCATAGCTTCTGAGAATGCAAAAAGTTTCACATATTGATAAATAATGTCATGATAGCGGTTTTAACATGAATGTATGATTAAATTGCCTCTTGTTGCAGTTTTAAAATACTTTGACAACAAGCAAGAAATGTTCATAGGCCAAAGACATCAAAACATTGAAATGGTCAATATACGACAAAACGAATCTCATACTACATAGAATTCTTCTAATTGCTTAAATCATTTTCACTGATTATACTGTCAGTTTTTTTCCACATCAGCAAAAAGAGGATTTACCTGAGCTCAAACACTTCATTATGGAGGTAGTTCTCAAAGGTTTTTCGGTACTCCGTCTCTTCCGCCTCTTTCTTCAGCTGTTTCTCTGTTTTGGGGCAAGCGCAGCAGCGGCTATCGGGGCCCTGCTCCTCAGTTTGGTTCCACTTCTGCTCCTCTTCGTTGTCCACTTGTGTGGGGGCCCTAGTGGGCAGCTTCATACCTGATCAACATAAACACAAAAGGTCTTACAAATTCAGACCTTGAATGGCAGTATACATCATCTCTATCATGTTCTTGTTCGTTTTTTTAACCTTTCTGACAGTAATCAAACTTGTAGAGCTCGCTGGCCTCTGGCTGCTGCTGGCAGAAGACTAGGTAGTGCGTGATGTTTCCATTTGGATCGTTTGGTGGCTTCCATTTCAGAATAATCTGGGATGAAGAGTTTGACGAGGATATGGGGTCCAAAGGCACTGATGGCTCTAAAAAAAAAAAAAAAAGAAAAAAAAAAAAAAGAAAGAAATAACATAAGTACAACGAAATAGCATGAGTGATTTCAAAACAAAAACAAAGGGTTAAACCTGATTTTATATTGTTCGTTTTATCATGTAATTATATGTTTATGTAGTAAACAATCTCATCTAACACTTACGATTGAACTAGGTTTAGAAACAGGTTTGGTTTTTGCATGCAATTACGCATTATTTACTGTTATCTCAACAGTGAAATGAAACGGCAAAGTAAAGTGCTGCTGAATAAAAGCCAAATAAGTCGACTAGTGGAAAAGCATACTCTTGAGCAAAACTCAATTCTGGTTAGACCACATTGTCAGACTGGGTCACCAATGAGACGGGTGAATAACGACAGCTTTCTCCTAAAAAGGAAGAAGCAGGAGGGCACCAACGATGTCGCAGAATGCGAGCTCGTCCATTTGCCAAACCAGAAAGACACACCAAAAACAAAAACCCCTGAAGCACTGCTTTCAGACTCTGCCAACCAGCTGCCGAAACAATGTTCTCAGCTAAGTGAATGGTTATGTGGTTTATCAGGAAGGAAAAGACAAAACAAGCTTGAAAGGAAGTCAGACAGACACCTGGCCTGGCAGCAGTGAAAGTGAACCACATCAGTTTTTGTCTTGCTTAAATCACAGCCTGACATGCAGCACACACTGCTGAGTGATTTCACAACCCTGAAAGTCACCCATTTCGACCTCCCACGCCAACCCTGCACATCAAATAAAACTAAAGATGAGCATACACTGTATGATTTTAATGATGACTTGGCTGTCTGAGACCAATTCTAAAAGATCCCTCTGATGCTGAGCTAAAATCTGTAGTGGCAGATTTTACATGAGCACTGCGATCAAGATTCACCTCTGAAGAGATTCTGTCAGTGTCAACACAATTCAACAAGGACTTTGTATACACTACATTTAGTGTAAAGAGTCTATAACTTTCAGTGAATCATTTTTCACTACATAGAAATAAGAACTCAACTAAATGTGACTAATAAGCAACAGTCCTTTACATTCAGGGAAACAAACTGAACAGTATATTAAAATAAATTAATTTGGCATCACGTCAGCATGAGAACCAGCACCATTTCAGTGAAAATTAAATTCTAGGTAAACTTTAAATGTAAATCTGTAAGTGTACAGCTAAATTGACACGTTCACTCAAAATAAAAGGGGTAATGTGTTAATACTGTACTTGACATTTTTAAAATGTTATAATATACCATTATTAAAATAGTTATAGTTCCAAATATGATATAAAATAAGCTAATGTTCCTGTAAAAATCGACATAATATTGTTGGGTTAAATAAACACCTGATGCACACTGATGCCTAACACACATTAATGCTATGTTAAAATAATCCACAGTTTGGTTTGACCATCCATTACATTCCAAAACAACTCAAACTGGGTTACATTCGACCCAGCGCAAGTCCCCAAACCAGTTCATTTTCTAGCATCTGGTACATCAAGATGTTTTCTGCCAACTGGCGAGCCTAGACGTTTACATATTACTGGCTAAATTGGCAGTGGGCGGGATCACACAGACCAAAACACAACAACAGAGATTCCAACACAAAAAGCATATCTCAAAGTAGATTAACTGGCTGTAGCATAATTTTCCAGAGAAACAAGTATGTCAACTTAACATATGTCCTGTTAAGAACTGACGCCAACAAATAGTATTTTTACGCATTAGTAGAGACAAACAAATACACACAGCATCTTGAACTATTGTAGATATCCGCATTGTGAAAATGAAATGTCAAAACGCCAAAAAAAGTCAAACCATTTCAACCCAAAAATTAATATAGTCCTACGTTCACAGTTACAGAACACGTCAAAGATTCATGACAGTTTGAATAATCAATAGTAAAAAAAATAGTAATTTTTCCAAGACTCTTACTGGTAGCATTGGTGCGGACATATATGATTTCACTCTTTGCTCCGTGGACTTGGTGTTCATCAGAAGCGGAGAGCTGTGTTTTGACCATGATGGCGTACTGCGTCCAGGGTTTCAAAGGGAAGATAAGGTACCCGGGCTCATGCTCTTTTCCCTCTGTGGCGCGAGGTGGAGGGTCCACATCAGCTATTACCCAGCTGTTAGAGCCACACGCGTCCTGACCATCAAACTCAGTCACGTTCTTATATGGTCTAGAAAAGCAGAGAATTTCATCACATTCTTGCAAAGAAATTCTCACTTCACTGAACCCAACTACTAAAAGTATAGCTAGAAATCTGACTTTCGAGTCAGGGAAAACATCACTTTTATTATGTGAAGAAAACAATCAGGCTGTGTGAGATAAAAGTCAATTTTGGAATTTCGTAAAGTACTTCTATCACTTCTAGCTTAATTTCAATACATTAAATGTGATGTTTACAATTACGAATATTTATTCAAAAAGTCACTTACGCTTCTTTGTACAAAACCATGAATCCTAGGAGGTCTCGAAAATCCGGTGGCCAGAAAGCTTCCCATTTTATGATGATCTTGTCAGAAAGTGTGCTAATTCGGGTGAATTTTAAAACCTTGTTCTCACCTGGGGAAAGACCAACATTGCTTTCAGATTTATTTGGAATAAACAAAACAAATAACCATAAAGGGAATGCACTGCTGTTCTCACATGAAGCCTGGTCCCCATTGGTCTTTGAGACGATGTCATTCTTTGTTTGCCGGGTTTTGGTGCCTGTCACCTCCTCCATCCTTCGGATTTCCGACATGCAGAGTTTGGAGTTGTGATGGAAAAACATGCGACCCTGTTGGATGGTCAGGTTGTGCTTGCTCCAGTCCCACAGCTGACGCAGGTTCTGGTTATCGAGGGCGTAAAATGAATAGTTCCTGATGGGGAAAAAAGAATGCGAGTAAGGACAAGAGAAGAGGGGAGAACAGAAAGGTGACATTGGATAAATCTATTGGTTTCCCAAAAAAAATTGTGGCAAGGAAACCAACACTTTCACTCGTACCCGACTTCTTGTGTCTCTCCATGGATGATTCTGAGCTTGCGGAGGAAAGACAGAGAGACTAGTGCATAAGAGTGTCGCACTGTCAGGTAACCAGTGATCTCCTCCAGCTGTCCCAGGTTAGCTTCTAGCTCAGCGGCTATGTTATCTAACAGAGAAGATTGGAAAAGTGCAGGTTTTAAACTGATTTTTGAAAGACTACACTCATTGGAAGTATACAAAGAACTAGAGCTGCACGATAGTTGACAACAACTGACATTGCGATATTTAGTTTGTCTGTGATATAGATTACGATATCAATATAACTTCACAAGATGACATGAATTAATCATTTTACTTTGATTGGGATTACATTGTGGAGGTGCATCGGCATTAAATACAATACAATTAAACACATCCCAATTAATTTTATGGTTTTCTGTGGAATCTAACAGTATTGAGGTACAGAAACTCAATAATAATATCAAAAATAGCACTGTATAGTGTAGAGTCTTCATTGAATAAATAATTTAATACAATTTATTTTGGTTTATATACCATTACAGCCCCTTGATTTAAATTTACTTAAATTTTACAAAGTCACAGGTCTTAAAAACACCTCCAAATGCAAATCTTTCACTCTATTTTAGGGTTAAACTTTGCGATGACTTGACAAAGTCTGCTGATCAACTATCCACATAGTGATATCGGTGCTGGACCAATATATTGTGCAGCACTACAAAATAAAAATATTAATGTAAACAGTTTTTTGATGTTTCATTATTAATCTGTCAAATAATAATAATAATAATAATAATAATAATAATTACTTAAACATATAATAATAATAATAATTACTTAAACATATAATAATAATAATAATAAATAATATTGTTTTATATTCCTAAAATGTCTAAAATCTGTCAATTATTCAAATGTACATTATAAATCGACAATAAAAAATTCAAATAAGTTTTAATGTTTCATTATTAATGACAATTAAGCAAATGTATTAATAACAATTCTATTAATGGTGCTACTAAATCATTAATCTGTCAATTATTTAGCAGCATAATAATTATTTTTCCAATGACGTTACATTTGATTTACCATTAAAGTATCTGTATGTCAATTATTAAATATGATGATGATAATAACAAAAATACTTTATAAATATTATTTCCCTGATAAATTAACATTAATATACAATAATGAACAATATGTGATTAAAATAAACAAGGAACAAGATCAAAACATTGCAAGCCACTTAAAACTAACAGTATAGCAGAATGACTGTCACAAACAAGCAGTTGCACTGTTTAGCCATTCACAATACACAAACATTTGCAGAATGCTGATTAACCAATCATAGACCATGAATTCCCTGGAGCCCTGTAGTAAAGAGGCCCTTTTGTTCTGTGCCAAGAGGAGAAATTGTATTATAGAGAGTTTGTTTGTTCTTACTCCCTCCGCGGATGTTGATGACCAAACTGCCATTGATCACAGTGCATCCTCTCAGAGCCTGCGCTGCGGTGACCGAGTCCACTGTCTTCAACCCCATGCACACTTTGGGACAGAGGCCAGCACACGGGGTGCAGTTCAACCTGCGGCACAGAACACAGAGTCACATGTACACAAAGACACGCTGCAGCCCCAAGCCATTCATCCACACGTGCTGCGAACTGAACAGGGAAACAAAGAAAAATGCAGATATGATGGAGCGTTTCTATTCTGGTTGATGCAGAATGTGTGGCATTAAGACAATAATGGATTGTTTGTGTCAAGGACGTGGATCCTGTTGCGCAAAGTGTCAGCTCTGTTTGGGGTGGGAAGCGGAGGCATGAGTGACCTTGCGGGGCAAATCAAGGATGAATGAGACATTCTCTCAGACGTGCTAGAGACACAACTTAATCACTGATTGTTTTGGTAGATAACTCTGGCCTGACAGAGGAACTGTTTGTCTTCTGTGCAGGATGCTTTCCACGCTACTGTTTCCTGTCAAACTATGTTACACATACTTGTACAGCAACTGTAAGACATGGTTCCGCAGGTCAGATTTTAGACTATTGTTCTTAGATTTAACATCAGGTACTTGCCGGGTGGATACAGGGCTTGACATGAACCTTTTTGGTCACCAGTCATTGTGGCTTGTAGTTTTCCAACGGTACTAGCCACTCGCCATTTTCACAAGCCACAATTTTGTTGTTGGGAAAATATATTTTATATGCATAAATTTGACTTTGGCATGCTAAAATTACTTGATTTCAAGTATGTGTTATGTCCACATGCCTCCTTGACCTTTTTAATTTTTTTAAATATTTAACATGAAATTTTAGGGCTCAACGCTAAGGATTTACCATTTTTTTTCTCTGGCCACACCAAACTAATTATATCCTTGCCACAAATGAAAAACAATTGTGTCAAAACAAGCTAAATATAGCTGTACATACACTCTCCATTCAACAAAAATTTTCTTAAAAGCAATTAACATTTAAAAAAAATTATTCTCAATTTCTCTAAAACTATACATAGTAGTTGCTCTAGACTAAAGGTCCCAGATCATCAGGTAACTATAGATAAATGAAGAGTTAATCTCCTATTAAAGCAATGTTAATGTAAAAGATGATAATTAAACCATATTTACAAAATCTGTTCAAAGAATGGTAAAAGTGAAAGTAGCAACTGCTGCTGCATGTAAAAAATCTGGAGATCTCTTGAAGGCAGCAGGACTGTGGATACCTTCAGATTACATTTGCGTGCATATTGACAAACGGTCTTAAACTAAAAATCTAAACTTTTGGGATGAGGCAACTCTGGCAATTTCAAAATTATTTTCAACCAGCCAAAGTTGCTAGTAGGGGTGTTTGTCTAAGATAATGTCAAGCCCAGACAGGATATAAGTGGATCCAAAAATGGATTGTGACCTGTGTCGCCATGCAAAAGATGTCACACACTTTTGATTTTTGCGTTTGATTTTATTGAAAATTGGAAAGCAACAATGATGTTTTAATATGTTGTGCATTTTATTAAACTGCAAAAAGCAGCATTGTAACAAAAGCTTAAAATGTAATAAGTATAAAACAGAGGTGGTTTTTCCCCACATGATATTCAATGGAAGAATCATTCAAGTTCTCGGCTGTGACATAATAAAAGCAACCAAATAAAATAATCATTTTGAATATTTTTGCAAATCCATGAAAATTATTTCTGCAGTAGTCCTGTAGGATAAAAATGACGATGACAATGCCAAAATTTAGTCACGGCATCATCAAACTTTGCCTTAAGCCTGATTTATACTTGTGTGTCAAACACACGTGTAGGATCTGGCGCAGCCTTCATGCAGTCGCATAGCCCTTGCTGTGGCTGACGAGCACCTCATTACGTCGCAACAACATGTAGCACAAGCTCTGTGATTGGTCGGCTTGGTAGCTGTGGCCAGTATAGGTGGGACTGAGAGCCACGGGAATCCATTAGACAGAGTGTTTACAAATGTTGAGTCTCGTGAAGTAGCTCTAGAAACTGTTGTTTTGTGTGTGCCTTATGAATGTTGTTGCACTTCTGCCGGTTCTCGCCTCTGAATGAGTGAGTTTTAGCTACTTTTACATTAAGGTAGCATTCAGAAAATACAAAACACCAAGGAAGAAAAACGACACAGACAAACCTACTGCCAGCTAGAATTACGGCAGTGTTATTGCAGAACAACACAAACAGCATGCAGAAGTATAAACGCATGATTACAAGCAAGGTAGGTGTCGTGGGTCACGCCAATCACTCGACGAAGTATAAATCAGCCTTAGGTTTATTGTGAATATGCGCCCTCTAGTGGCAAAAATGACAACCTATTTAATTAAGACTTTCATTATTACTATTATTATTTTTTAAGATCTAATTGAAATCCTGGTTAGTGTGAACAAAAAACAAAAAACAAAAGCAAAAAGTATATGAAGGCGTGGCTTTCATGCCAATCAATTCTAGTGTAACAAAATAATAGCAGCTATGCCAAGAATGTGTACAAACAAACCACGTAAGGGGCAAAATGAGAGTAATTTCCTTCATGTCTCTGTCGTGTTTTGCTGCTTGTTACTATATTTCTGGTACCTGCCAGAAAAAGGACAGAATGTGCTGCGCTTTATCCAGCTAATCTGAAGAGAAGCTGATGCGTGGGTGAAATCCGTATCGCAGACATATCAGAGAGTCCAGTATGGTGTGTCTCCCTGCGGCAAGGATGCAACTCAGAGTCGTTTATCTGTCAGTGGCCAGACGGCGCTCCCTGTCTACAAAGCTGACAGACAGGGAGAGACAAGCCCAAGAGGACATGGGTGTCGAAACTCCAGATATCTCAATGGACACCGGCTAATGCGCAGTGACTGTAGCTGAGGGCGAGAGGCCTGTCCACTGTGGTGTGTCTGTCCAGCCTCTGTGAATTGTGTGTCTGCTGTCTGAATTCACCCAGTGCACCCACACTGCCCAGCCCAGGGGTCATACTGTATCATGTGAAAGATAAGAGGAGTGTCGCATCTGGCAGAAGATGCTTTACAGGAACAGTCCTGATATTGTTTATGCATACATATATATATTTTTATTTAAACTCTTAAGGTTTGATAACATGCCAAATTTTGGGAACATTATAAAAGCTACACACTATGTATCATTTATTAAGCATTAGCAAATCATTAATTCATTATTAGTCAAGATTTAACTCTACATTAAAAATGTTAGTAAACTTAAATACAGCTTCAAATGCTATATTCTTGACTTCTAAAGACATGTATAATTTATCTAATGATTGCGTTTTCATACTAATGATGTGATTAATGTTTCATTAATAAATTAAGTATTGCATTATTTACAAACCAGTTATTTAAGAATATAATTTTTTTAAGAGCAAGAATGCGTAAGTAAATGATTAATAAACTAATAAATTGTAATTTATGAGGGATTTATAAAGCATAAATAGTCCTCACTTTAGATTAGGTCACAATACTAGATTTATTAACATACAAAGTAACTATTACTTAATGCCTGAAAATTTATAAATTTAAATACCAATTTAAACAGTTTATTAAATCATTTACTAGCATTCTGGACGATCTTAAAAACACCAACTATTCCTAAATTACAGTTTTTTTAAATAACGCAATAATTTAGAAATGAAAAATTAATCATTAACAAAGTATGAAAACACAATCATTAAGCCAAGAATAAAAGGGGTGAAATAAAGGGGTTTCCACCAAATATTAACTTCTTAACAATTCTGCAGTTAAAACATTTGTAATGTGTTGCCTAAAAGTGAATACAATCATTTCTGATTATCCGTTTTTGTTCTTTTATGCAAATTGAAAAAAAAAATTATTTTCATTTTTCAGAAATGTCATCGGTATTTTACAGAATGAAAGAAAAATGACGTAAAACCAGAGAAATGGAGAAATTTCAAATTTGAAAATGAAGTCATCTTCATTTTGTTAATAGTTATATTTAGATCTCCATAAAAAAAACGGACATATTCCTGTTTGCTAACACACATTTTTCATCTAAAGTGCATTATTTTGCTATGTTGAAATATGTGACTTTTAAAAAAAAATCTTGTATGAACGTCTCAATTGGATTGTATGCTGCGTTGTTGTTTTTTTCCCCAGTGGCTGACCACTGCTAAAACAAAAAGTTGTCTGAAATCCAGGGAGAACATTTCGAGGACCAAACTTTTACGTGGACATTCATCCTTCCTTCCGTATACATATATATGTATATAGAAATAGCGTGAGAGGAAATAAAGCTATGAAACATTGGTTATGCTATGTTTCCACCACAAACAAACTGAGATCTGAAAGATCTGTAAAACAGTGACTAGTGGTCTGTCGCAGTCCACCTTTCCCACTCAAACCATTTTAAAATGGGCATAAACAGAACTGCCAAGCCTAACACTAGATCAATGCCACTTTAAAAAACTCACAAACATGCCCTCATTAGCATACAACGCTCCCTTTCTAATGCACCCTCTCCCTCTTGCTCTCCAAAACAGGGCTCAGACAGTTGACTGAGGTCAGTACACCCATTTGCAGTTCAGTTTATTTCTTGCTCCTGTACCATAAATACTACTAAAGGCCTAAGTGTTGTTTAACTGAAACCAAAAAAGGAACTAGAGAGACATGATTTTAGACAAATTAGACCAAGTGAAGTTTGTTTCAGGTCCTTCACCAGAAGTTAAAGTCAAAAAAGAAATTAACCTCGCCAAGTGTCAATTCTGAGATGTCACTTCATCAAGTTTAAAAATCAATGGGGCACAAAGAGACTGGCAAATCTTATTTATAAACAGATCATAATTCAATCTCCTTGAATGTGTCTGATTTAGTCTTTGATATTCATGCAGTCTGACATTCTGACAACTAAGCTACAAGCTACCGTCATAAAAATTACAGTGAGCATCCAGCTTTAGAATCATTTCTGACGATGAAAATGAAAAATAAATTTTTAAAAAGCCATGAGATAAATAAAATCTGTTTTTAAAACAAATGACCATACATGTCACATATTTTAAATTGTATAATTCAGCATTATTGCAAAGGATCATCTCATTTTTTGCAAGAAAATGTACTAATAATTTAATTACTCCATTTTAATCCAAAATGTTAATCGTGTTAAGAAATTAAGGTGTTTGAGGAAAACATACAATGTTTTTTCATATAGTGAACTATGGTGCTCAGTCCCAGAACTTTCAAAGTGCAGATTCAACGCGGCTTCACAAAGTCTTCACACGATCCCAGCCGAGGAACAGTAATTTACAAAAAAAAAATTATAAATTCTATTTTATAAACACAAAAGCTTGTATATCTGGTACTAGATTATATTTTGTGATTGAACATTACACAATTATGTTATTTTCTTTTCTCTAGTTAAGACCTATAAGGCCCCAATATACTTCAAATGAAACCGAACCACGAACTGAAATAACGTTATAACGAGTTCGTTACGGAAGTTTAAAACAACTCAACACAGAGTCATTTTAGCAGAGTTCATTTTGGCTCCTAAAAACTTTGAGCTACCATTGGTCGGTTATGCAATCAGTGGGTGTGTTCTGGAACTCTGCCTATTTTGATGTGCGATTTCATCCCCCTGATTCGGATGCCCACCTCCTCATACCACGTCTTTTCTTTGAGTTTGCGTGTTGGTGTGTTCAGAATCGGTATACCATCGCTCATCTTTTTTTAACTACTTTAAGCCTTTGAACAAAGTATGAAAATGAACTTAAAATATATGCGGGCTTTACAATTCTTGAAGCAGGTAGATATTTAATCTCATACAATCAATAAAAAAAGATCCCCCTGCACCTTCTTTTTTTATTTTATTTGTTTTATTTATTTACTTTTTAATCATTACTTTTTCATCTCACAGTAACCTTGTAATGCCTTTCACAATGGGCTTGTTTATAATAAAGGTATAAAGAATCTTCCTTCTATTACACACTGAATGGTTCGCTTTTTATGTGTATCCTTTTTTACATTTATTTATTTATTTGTTTGTTTGTCATTACTGTACTGGAGTTGTGTATGCACCCTATACATACAATTGCTGTGCATTTGTGTGACACTTGAGGACTTTTATGTTTGCAGACTGTTAGCTACGCGTCTCTTCTGTTAAAGCCACAAAGGGGAAATTAGTGTTGGGGATGTTTGTATATTAGTTTCTTGGTTTTGTTGTTGTTGTTGACTACTTGTTTTTCTGTTTTGTGCAAAGGTTTATAAATAAAGTACACTATAAATAAAGTATACACTATAAATACACTATAAATAAAGTATTAAAAATAAAAATAAATTAAATATATGCAGGCCTTTATTCCACAGTTTAGAGCCCTTTGAAAACGTAGTTTGAAAGATCAAGCCACTAAGCACATTAAAATTTCTTGATATGAAAAAAAAAATCCTGGAATGTTTTTCTTAAAATCATTCATGTTTTTTCAACTGAAGAAATCAAGAAATTAACAACTTGGATAACAAGGCAATGAGTAAACTATAAGGAATTTTTACAGTTTAAAAGACTTCAGTTTAAAAGAAAAATAAATAAATTGTGTGACCTGGATACCTTATTACACAACAGGTCACGCTTCACATAAACGATTTAGCTTAAATGGGTTCTGATGCATCGATGAAGTACTCTTTAAGATCCTTGGGTACATGTGTGCTAGCATTTGTGCGTGTTGGTCGAGTGTTGAGCACAGAAGCAGCAGGTTACTTACGTAGTGGAGTTGACAGTGGTGTACCCAGAAGGGCACTCAGGGATGCAGGCGCCGTTGTGAATGACGTATTCGGGGCAGTCACCTTTGCTTTGGCCTTGCTTGCACTTGTTGTGGAGCTCCTGGCAAAAGCTGAAGCTGACGCAACGCCAGCCCTTAAAGGTGTAGAAACCAGGTGGGCACTTTTCGACACACATGTTGTTGTGCATGAAGTTGCGGCAGGCCACGCATTTGTTGGGTGAGTGGGGTTCCAAACAGCCACCCAGACACTGATCGTGGCAGCACTGGTTGTCTTTAGTGCAGGCGCGGTGCTTACATGAGGATGGACACACTGTGGGCAGAAAGAGAGAAACAGAGGTTACATTCAGATCTATTGAAAATACAGATGTTCCACAAATTAAGTGATAAACATCCATGGTGAGTACTTGACAAAGTAATCCTCATTCATTTTGATACTTCAATATTTTTGGCTTTATTCTAAAAAAAAAAACGACAACAAAATAACATTTAGAAAAAGGTTGTATTCCCACCAATAGATGGACCATATTTGAGTGATTAGCATCATTATTGTTCTCAGCATAATATAATTTCCTTTATAAAAATGTTGATTACATTTATTTGACCATGCCCAACCAGGTATTTAATTTAATTTCCTTAATTTTCAGAAAGGCACAAACTATTTAAATAGCATGTCAATTTAAACATACACATATTTTAATGTATACTTTCACAGGCTCAAGGTGGACATCATCTGTGCTCTGGGGTTCAATTTTATATCAAATAAAACTGATGTCAGTTAAAAAAATGTGCAAAAAGGGCATATTTACATGTAAGCCTGGATTTAAAAACAAACAAAAAAAGTCACATTTAATTGAAAACAAAACACATTTTTCAATGAATTTTTCAAATTGTGTAAATCTGCTTAAATTGAACATATGAGGTAAGATTTATTCTCTATATGGATCATTGTGATTCGTTCAGGGGTTCTGCTTCATGACATGTAAAACAAAGTTTTATTGAGAGTTATATCGCATCTTCTTCATATTTCTCGCTGGTATTCTTATACTGATTTCATGTGAAAATCTCCCAGATCATTTTTAACAAAGCTGAACTTTATCAATTTATTTTAAAAAAAGTAAAAGAATAATGTTTCCTCTAACAGTCGTTTCACACTTTGTTTGATTGTCTGGATACTGTATATACTGTATGTGCATTTGAACCTATTCATATGGTTTAACTGCAGCTAATTTTCTAATGAACTGTACGGAAGCTTGCAAGACACTTAACGGTTAGTCCACACTATAACTGTTAGGTGCACTCAAGAACAGTTTTCAGATGCACACCTGCCTTCATAACACACCCCTTACATCATCCAAACTGACATCCATAAAACCGCAAGTGTGAAAATTCCCCTATTTCAAGTAAAGTAAGCCATGTGTAGATAGATTAGTCCAAAAAAATAGTATATTGTTTTAGCATTATTTTGCTTGCAAACATTCTGATATCAGCATTTCCACTTAATGAAAAACA
Organism: Danio albolineatus; assembly: GCA_903798035.1. NCBI lineage: Eukaryota > Metazoa > Chordata > Actinopteri > Cypriniformes > Danionidae > Danio > Danio albolineatus. The sequence continues at coordinate 2,911,597 of CAIGQQ010034181.1, read as the reverse complement.
GTCTGAGAAAATTGAATTTAAAAAATAATAATAAATGAAGTGTATACTTTGGAAACAGGTGTTACAACTTGTTAAGAACTCCACTGTAAATGCAAAAACAACACATTTTATATACTGTTCTTCGGCTAAAGAATTAACTAGCCAAAATATTTCCAGTGGAAACTGACAGATGCTGTCAATACTTAATGCTTCATCTGTAATATAGCTTTAAGTGCTTTCTCAGTAACTCCAGTCATGTTTTAACTTGCTGTAACACCAGGTTACGATTGTGAATATTAAAACAATGACAAAATGGCCTACTCCGATAAACAGTTTCTAAAATGGTGTAACAGCATTCCTCTGCCTTTTATGCCTCTTTCTTTCCGTCGTACACACACGCACACAAAACTCCATAAACTCAGTGCACAGAACAGCACACTGCTGCCAGTTGTTTGACAAGAGTCTTGTTGTAGGGCCTTCTCTCTCACTGAAGTCACTGTTTACATATTTCTTCACCCCCACCTAAACGACGGAGGTGAAAGAGGCCATGTGTGGCACAGGCAAAGGAAATAAAGAGGAAAAACCCAGAAGATAAATACAGAAAGATCTGAGGGTCACAGGGGTCCTGTAGTGTAGGGAAGAGGAACCACAGGGTTGAATCCTCTGGAAACACTGTATGTGACTTTACTGGCCTCTTTCTAACAATGTGACCTGCAAGCTTGTCTCTGAGACAGCCTGTTAAAAATAAACCACACATGGCTAGCTGGAGCATGCGCTGCTGCTCTCGGACATGCATTTGAATGCAATGGCATGAGTGTTTGAACACGAATACACAGTCTCCCTCTGACAATGACAAACATTTGTTGATGAATTGTGATTTTTATAAACACTGATGTGTCGAGTGCCTATAAACCTAATCTTTGTATTCAAATGGTCTCTCAAGAATAATATGTATTTATACAGAAAAGGTCTTGCAAGGAGGAACTACTTCTTTAGTATTTATACATTATCCCATTGGATCATGTAGAGTATTGTAATTTCTTAATGACGACAAAACAGAGGTTCTTGCTCCCAGATTGGGATTATAACGCAGAGCGGCACAAAACTAAATTAATATGGATCATGTAGAGTATTGTAATTTCTTAATGACAGCAAAACGGAGGTTCTTGCTCCAGATTGGGATAATAATGCAGAGCGGCATAAAACAAAATCAATAAATCTACAGCGTTCTGTCTGCATTACTCTACCACATACACGGGTGAAAGAGCTGGAACAGTCCTGTTGTCACTAGAATATTGCACAGCTCTCAGCCAATAAGATTCAAGAACAAACAAACAAACACAATAAATAAATAAATATTACTTCTTTAAATGTATAGATGACCCAGAAATCAAGATTCTGCTGTCATTTACTCACCCTTCACTAGTTCCAATGAATTTAAGTTTTTTTTCTGTTGAATTCAAAAGATATTTTGAAGAATGTTGGAAAACTGTGCCACTGACTTCCATGGTAGGTAAACAAATACTATGAAAGTCAACGGTTACATGTTTCCAACATTCTTCAAAATATCTTGTTGTGTGTTCAACTGAACAAAATAACTGAAACTGGACTGGTGTAGTGCTGCACAATATATTGTGTCAGCATCGCTATCGCATCATGCGAGTCTGCAACAGTCACATTGCAGGCATCTGCAATGTAATTGGGATTATATTTGACCAGACATTATAGTTAACAACATAGTGGAGTAGTTCATATTTTAACTTTAGTGTGAAAGTTTATTATTTGCATGTGCTTTTAGGGCCTGACTGTAAGAATTTGAGGCAAACTTGAGCCATTTTAATTAAGTGTTTGTAGAAGTGTTTGTAGAATCAAGATCAATTGAACGTTATATGATTACTTAGTCAATTAAAATGATAGAGTGTTAATATTATTATTATTATTATTATTAAAATAATACAGCGATTATTTCATTTCTGATTCTGAATATGGTTAGACTCCCCAGAAAATAATAAATGATTGTTTATTTGCATCTTTTCTCTGTTGTATTTGACTCTGCTTGTCATTTTTTAAATTATATTTAATGCAGACACGCTCTCCTATAGAATCATCAAAATAATAAATTCTTTACAAACTATTCAAGTCATCTGTTGAAATGGCATTTATATCTCAATATCACCGCGAATGTAAAAATTGCAATGTCAGGTTTTTTTCAATATCATCCAGCCCTAGTTTGTAGAGTCAGTAAATGGCAGAAATTTCATTTTGTTTGAACGATTGCCTTTAAAATGAAAAGATGATGCTCTTTTGAATTTGATTTGTCATTAAAAAGGGTCTAATGACAGACCAAAAATCTTGGTGAGGATTATAATACAAATATAAAACAAAAATAAATAAATATAAAGACTATATAAAACAATTAGCATCACATCATTGATGCTGATATATGACTGAACAGACACACAAGCATTATTAGAGCTGTGTAAAAGCAAGGGACACAATAATGAATCCCATTAAGATGCCCAGAGGACTAAAAACAAGCCACAGAGGAAGTGTGTGTAGTACGTGTGTCCTAATGGAATATTGGCTCTGAATTTATGATGTTAATGCCACAAACAAACACAATCCTGGTGTAGGTTTAGTACAGGGCCAACAAACACAGCTCTGCTTCCATGACAACACAGAAGCCACAACGCTGAAATCTCCAGCCCTGCCTTGTGTTTAACAATTAAGTATTCAGCAGACTTTTAACACCACGTTAAAGCCTCTGACAAGTGTTCTGCAATTTGGGCAAACAGTAATCTTTCCGAAATGCTTCAAGGCTTCTCTGAAATTTCCAAACGCTCATGACAAGCTCTGACAAACCCAGGGATCATGAAAAAGAAAAAAAAGTGAATTTATGTAGAGCTTTGCAGAAATGGAGCAGGCTAAAAAAAAGAAAAGAAAAATGAAAATAGAGAAAAACTAGTCAAGAAAAGTGAGAACGCTGTCAGGAATCCGAGCGGCTCAAATGGATTCATTTGCAAGTTCAAAACAATTCTCAGTTTTTCCACAGAGCTGCTCAACACATCTTTGCAAATGCTGAAATGGCGTAAAACAGAGCTGCCCTTAAGATGCTGTTTTTAAATTAAGCAGATACTTGTTCAAATAAAAAATAACCTGTTCAACTGCTTGTTTATGCAAATTTCTACTAAGCCAATCACATGGCAGCAACTAAATGCATTTAGGGCATGTAGACTTGATCAAGACGATCTGCTGCAGTTCAAGCAGAGCATAAGAATGGGGAAAAAAGGTGATTTAGGGTGCTTTCACACTAGCACTTTTGGTCCGCAACCGGGTTCGTTTGACGTCATAGTACGGTACGTTTAGCTAGTGTGAACACGTCTTCTGAACTCGGGTGCGCACCCGTGAACCGTACCCAAGTGGTCTGGGGTACGGTTCATGTGAACTCTGGTACGGTTCACTTGTAGTATGAATGCAATCGTACCAAAAGCCGGAAGTGAACCGTCAACAGTACAGCAAACTATAGTTTTTATAAAGTTCATTCGTGTGTGTGTGTGTGTGTGTGTGTCTGAGTATCACGCGCTGACAAGCGCGACTGAGCCAGAGCAGACACAGTGATAATGCTTGTCTCCTCCAAAAACAGCTGGGACATCGCATGATGTTCTGAACGTGTATAATATGTTTGTGGCAGATAGACGCGAGTCACTTTCTGTATGTTCTAAACCAAAAGGTTCAGTAAAAGTGAAACAACCGTGATGTGCGGACGTCTTTCCATTTTGGCGCTTTGCTTTCGTGTCCGTCGCCTGGCAACAGACGTACACAAAACATCGGCTTGATGACGCAAGCGTACCGGGGTTCAGAAGGAAAAAAGACAGTGTGAACACAAACCAACCAAGCAGGTGGCAAGGGGGGACAATCGAACTTGGGTACGGTCCAGGCAAATGAACCAAGTGTGAATGCACCCTTTAGTGAGTTTGAATGTGACCTAGTTGTTGGTGCCAGACGGGCTGGTCTGAGTATATCAGAAACTGCTGATCTACTGGGATTTTCTTGCATAACCATCTCTAGGGTTTACAGAGAATAGACCAAAAAAGAGAAACTAATCAGTGATCGGCAGTTTTGTGGGCGCTAATGCCTTGTTGACGCCAGGACAATGGCAGGATATTTTTCTGGCACAGTTTGGGGCCATTAGTACCAATTGAGCATCATGTCAACGCCACAGCCTAAGTATTGTTGCTGACTCTGTCCATCCCTTTATGACCACAGTGTACCCATCTTCTGATGGCTACTTCCAGCAGGATAATGCACTTCCAGCAGGATAATGTCATAATGTGTGAACCATCTCAGACTGGTTTCTTGAACATGACAATGAGTTTACTGCACTCAAATGGCCTCCACAGACACCAGATCTTTATCCAATAGAGCACCTTTGGGATGTGGCAGAACAGGATATTTACATCATGGTTGTGCAGCCGACAAATCTGCAGCAACTGCATGATGCTATCATGTCAATATGGACCAAAATCTCTGAGGAACATTTCCAGTACCTTGTTGAATCTATGCAATGAATGATTAAGGCAGTTCTGAAGGCAAAAGGAGGTCCAACCCAATACTAGTAAGGTTTACCTAATAAAGTGGGGAGTGGGGGGTCAATTTTCAAAGAAGGTTAAAAGAAATCATAGGGTTTCATAATTTCTAAAATATTTTAAAAAGTTAGTTGAGTCCCTTAACATGCATTTTTACTGCACATCATGGTATAGATCAAGTCTGCACATAGCTGTTGTTGTTCACTTCAAAATGTCAGGTGACACCAGGTCAGCCAACTCGAGGAAAACAACATTACCCTCTGTCCCTTGTACACGACAATCCAGGGAGGGCCACTTCACTGCCTGCCGCGAAAAGATCGTGTGTTATGCGTGTGTGCGCACATGTGACAACAATGGAGGCGCTAAGTTAGAAAAAACAGTCAAGCCACAAAGATCATGTCAATTGAAAGCACATTAAATTAAGAAGAAGTCCATGCTGCGATAAAAACAACCTTGTTGACTCCAAAATGTCTTTCTGTGAAAATTCATTATCTATTCTATGAAAACCCTCCGCTTCCTATTTTCTCTCTCTCTTCTTCCTCATGCTCTCCTGCTGAATGTGGATATGAGCAAACACACAAGGCGCGTTGCGACTCCTGATCCAGAGAGTCCGGGCCATTTAACAGGCCTGACCGCAGACCCACCCTCAACCTTAACCAATGTGTTCGCTGGCTGTAGAAGGTAGCCATTCAATGGTCTGTAGCAACTGTGAGGCAGGGCCACTGTGTGTGTTAACCCTTCATTGGCCATGTGTCTGCAACCTTGGGCAGAAAAGCAAGGGGAGGGAAAAAAACACTGCTACAAATGTTACACAAACTTGTTCCTCTGCTCTGGAAGATGTGAGCTTCTGTTCACCATCAGATTATAGAGTAGAGTATGCTGGAAGCGTTGCTGTCATTGATTCGTTTTGCTTGTTAAGTAGCGCATATTTGATGCCAAAAATAATATTCAAGAGAATTGTGCTGTTAAGTCATCCACATTTCATTTTTACAAGGAAAACTGTCAATTGATGATGACACATTAATGTGGCTAAAAAGGTTTGGTTATAATACAGAATATTTCAGCTGTTCTTTTCTGAACTTTCTATTTTTGAAACATAAAAATATAATAAAAATATATTGAAATAGCTTGTTTTTTCATACTGAAATAGAATACAGGCAATGAAGTTTTAAATTATAAGAATCCCATGCTTTTGTCAACCAACAAATAATGACTCTGACACATTATAATAGCAATATTTTATTTACCACAATAACTTGCCAGGCATATGTGGAAAAGAACGATTTGATGACGAGAGAGAAGATCAAATGAGGTTTAGAAATCGATCTCGTCTGAAGTTTGTAATGCAGCTGTCCTTCAAATAAATATGTTTTTGCAAAGTTTATATATGTAAAAATAGCATGTTAAATAATGCTATTGCCTCTAGAAAAAAATTGTAGTCTCTGAATCGCCCCCATGAGTTAAGTTTTTGAATCTTTTGCCTGCTACTAGCCTACATCGAAAAGGACTAAGCCAAAGCAAAATGAATGAATAAATGGTTTACATCGACACAATCAAAGAATCATATTTCCATAATTCCCAATTTGCTGCAAAATATAAATACTCTGAAAAAGGGCTGCACAATAAATCTTTTCAGCATCGATATTGTAATGTGCTCATTTGTAATGGTCACATCGCATAGATATGCAATGTTAAGTTGACTTTGCAATGTAATTTTGACATTTTTACATGTACAAAGCCATGAAGCATGCACCGTTTATTTCACTTTTATTTTTGCTTTGTTGTAATCATCTATGCTTGTAGTTTGTTTATTACATGTTATGCACTCCCCCACATAATCATCCCAGTCAATCAAAATTAACACATTTGGTAACACTTTAGGGACAAATTCTCACTAATAATTAGTTGCTTATTAGCATGCATGTTATTGATACTTCTAAAGCAGATGTTTTGTATGATCTTATTCAACATCCCTAATCCTACTCAATTTCTAAATTACCCTAACAACTATTAATTAGGAGCAAATTAGGAGTTGAAGCAAAAGTCAAAAAGGTTTGCTGAGAGCGAGAACTGAATCTTTAAATAAAGTGCGACAAAAATACTTTCCAACTATAACAAAGCATTTCACAATTTATAAAGCAGAAAAACTAAATATGGCAATGTCAGAATTTACCAATATCGTTCCAATATTTTTCAAATATCTTTTGCTTCTAACATGTAATGCAAAAAAAGGCTAATAAAACAGACTTGGCCATCTGACAAATCAGAGCATAATTTGCTTGTTGAAGAGAGGGATTAACAGGCCCCAAATTATTAGACAATTTTTGGCTCATATGTTCACCATTTTTTCTATTTTGGAACTGAAAATATTTTAATATACAAGAATGTGGTTTCATTTTTTACATACTGTAAATATACCTGCTACATTGAATGACAAGATTTCATCTCCAATTTGACATTTAAAACGTCCCTTAAAAGCATTTAATGTCCTTTCAGTGTATTAAAAAAAAATCATGTTTGTAAACAAAATATTATATTATACTTTAAAATTATGTTCAATATACTGTTGCACTGCTGATTATAAATACAGATGCTTGCACAGCCAACCTTTCGTCCATCCATTCATTCAACATTGTGAATTTCTGTTGACTAATAATAATTGACTATTTGGTCAAAATGATTTTTCCTCTGATCAAAAAACATCACGTTGAGTCATTTCCGACAAGTGCATAAACAAAACAAAAATAACAATAAAAAAATAAATAAAACTAAAGCCCTGGCAAGCAACGCGACACTCCAGCTCCTTCTCTCCGAGTGCAGATGGGAGTGTGTACAGAGGGAGCCATTCATTGCTCATTAGCTTTCATTCATTCATGTTCTGGGCGTCTATCTGCTAGATCTGGGTCACGTTTCAACATCGGGGTGGGTGGCCGCATGTGACTCATTTATCAGAAACAGCGAATTGCGTCTGTAGGTTCAATTCAGTTTATAACATGCAGAAATAGCACTTGTGCGCAAACACCTGAGATGAGATCAACTTCCATTAGGAATAAGCGATACACGTGAGCGAGAGAAAGAGACCGAGAAAAGGAAAAGCATTAAAGGGACAAGAGGTGTGTGAAAGGAAGCCATCGGCGCCAAAACACAGAATCTGACCCCAGAAAAGGCAATGTCCTCTCGCTGGACATAGATCACATACGGTTCAGTCTATAAACACACAGCTGTACCGCAGGAAGGAAAGGCAGCACTAGAGAGCCATTGTTTTTATGACAGCCAAAGTTTGACACGTCGGCAAGTGACAAAAACTTAGTCTTCTCTCCGTCAGTGCAGATACACAGTAATTCATGATAAGACTGATCAGAGTATGCAATTAGCACTTGAGAAATTAGCCTTGAATTATAACTTATGCCATTACGCAGAAACAACAGATTTGGTTAGGAAATGTAGGATAACAAGGACTCAAATTTTCCAAGCTGTGCTCCTAAAAAGATTACAAAAAAAATAGACATCTTAACAAGTGCTAGAGGAAAAACAAACACGCTATCTCTGGAAATTATTTGTCTTTAAACTGGGTCAAAGGCCATGAGATAGACTCCAGATTCTCCTGCCGGACAATTCTCGTTGAGAACAAAACAAGCACATGCAAACTTTTACAGTATTTTGTAGAAGCATTCAGTGAAAATGTCTTTTCTAATTAAAATCATGCGCATAATTCAGGAAGGGTCATTTATGAAATTAAGCTCTGCTTTGTGCGCTTGTCACACAGTTTTCAAGCTTCACATATGGAGGAATTCACTACAGTAAATGGGGGCCCCTTAAACTGACCAGATGGGTGAAAGGATTTCTTGGAAAGAGTAAGGGATCATTTGGGAAAGCAGGGTAGAGCCAGCGACAATGTCCAGGCAAACTGATCTGAATGTGTTTGGCAAAATAAAGACAAAAAAAATGATTATCTGCCTATGCAAAACAGCCAAAACATGTGGAGATGCAAGGACATCGCTGTGCAGATACTAACATACTGTAGGGGGTTGATTATTGGTCTAAACATTACATTTTTTATTCTACTGCCTTAAATGGAATTAAATTATGATTCAACTTGACCTGTCACATAAAGATCATTCACCAACATTCAACATAATATCAGGGTCAAAATAACAAAACAAAACAAAACAAAACAAAAATAAAATAAAATGCACCAAAACTCTAGATGCACTTGGCTGAAAACTGCAACAGAGACTGTTTTATTAAATAATTTTAAAGACTTTAATAACTAATTATACTGACTTCAAAAATCACAAGCTAAAAAGATGAACACATTTCATTGACAGAACAAGTAGTGAAGCATAGTATTATCAGCGTTGTCATGACAGCACAGTAATGCTATCGTAAGCAGCAGGAACAAGTATACTAGATTGAATTGTCCTGTCAGCGTGTTATTTGAGTGGATTTTGCTTTGTGAACTTTGACTGGGACACGCATGATCTGCTTATTTTCATCAATGTTAAAACACTTATGCTTCATATTTTTGGGTAAACTGTGATTTCTATCAAACATGTGAAAGGATATTAATATAAAAGAACACATTTCACTGACTCTTACTGTAGACAGAGCTGACACAACAGGGGACAAACACATTGGCTGTAAATCGGCCATGCAGGCACAGTTATCAGCCAAATTCAGATTAATTTCAGACAAATCTCATTAATAGGTGATTAATGGCCCTGGCTGACACACCAGTACAGCGCTGTCGAGCCAAATAAACTGCAGACACGCAATAACTCCTAAAAACAGTAAAGGAAGATTCATAAAGTGATCTATGTTGAAAATGTTAAGATGGATGACCATCATTCTCAGTGTCTTCCCTTCTGCTTTTTAGCAGTTTTTCATTAACTCCTGTGAGATCTGTGTTGATATAACTCATCATCAGGAATGTTTTATCGTCCTAGCTGAACGACAGCAGGGTAACCCACACACAGACACATAAACATAGACCATGCTGCACTAACTACACCTCTCATGTGAAGACAAGACTAATTCTTCATTTATGGACCTCTGCCAAAGCAACCCGAGGCTGACGAACACCTCCTGTCCAAATAATGCTTAATTCCAGAGTAAGGCGTTGTTGTACGACACTAGCAGGATGTTCTGGACTGTAATGTTTCCCAGCCTGTCTGATGCAGTTGAAGAGAGTCCTTTAAAAGCTTCACCAAAACACAGTGAGGAAGAATTATGGTAATGCATAAATAATGTGTTAATATGGCAAACGAACCATAAAGCATAGCAAGCACAGTAACCATAAAGAATGATAAATAGTTGCTAAAATCGGTTTGAAAGTAAAACAACAGCAGAGTTCTGACTACAACTGTAAAGATGTAGAGAAACGATATATTTGAGATTTCAGAATTATTTATCTCAGCTACAAAATGATAAACACTGACAGTCAGTCAGAATGCACTGAAATAGAAAAGACTTGCGGACTTTTAAAGCTATACAGACAATACTATGGAGAAGCTCCCTGCTTAATCTTAAGCCCTATTTTAAAAGGGAAAGGAGGTTAAAAAGAAAAGTACCTCAGGCATTTCGTGCTTCAGAGTCTTTGTATTGCATCCTTTGAAAATACTGAGAACAATAGTTTGTGTTTTTAATCCACTACACAGACTGTGATAGTTAAATTCATTTAATTAGATAAATTATACGAGCTGGATTCAATGGTCAGATGCGCTAGTAGAACAATGAGGACAATGCTGATTGAAAAGCATAAGCTAAAAATATATTTAAACATCTGTAAATATATTTATTGTTATATTTATATTTATCAAGCTTGTTGTGAAGGGGCCTCAAGTCTACAACATATGCATTCAATATACTTGTGGTCACAGGTGTAGATTTGTGAGCAGCAACATGATGTATATGATTAAATTTCATCTATACTACTCAATTTTAAACTCTACAGAATATCTTCAAGTACCGTGAAAGTATGTGGCTTGTCAAAACCAAGCCATTAAGTCCAATAAACTCTCTTTAGAGTCTGTCTCACCTTGGAGAAGGAAATAAAATGAACATCCAAGACTTTGGGGAACAGAGTGAAAGAGGTAATGAAGCACCTGATGACCCCTCAGAGCTTCCAAGATACTGTGAAGCACTAGAAAAGCATTCCAGAAGGACAATCCTCTCTTTTAGCAAGGACTGAGAGACTGGCTCAGCTTCACACCAGAGAGAAGATTTAGTGAGACAACAACCCGACGCTCACTGCCAAAACAAGGCTGAAGTCTCTGAATGCCCTTGATAACCCTGTTTTTGTCGCCTATTGTGTTGAGTGGCAGCAAAAAAAAAGTCAGAGTAAATGACATATTACAACATAATTATTTTAATTCTTTATTCATCGGTGATCATTTACTCATACTTCGTTCTCACAAAAAAGTTGCTACTAATTCAGGTCTGACAGCTAAAACTGTGGTCCTTTGTAAGTCAAAAAATTCAAATCAGTGTCTACTGGTACTTTCGGAGTAAAAAAAAAACACAAATTTAAAACAAAGCTAATACCTGTGGCTCCTTACAATGCATAAAGCATTGTAAAAAGCATTAATAAGCAAAGATCATCTATTTTTGTGCAAACAATTCATTTAAAAGACTATCAAACATGTTTTAACATAAACCATTTGCCACAATGTGTTTGAATTTATATCTTAGCATCCAGTTAACAACAAACACTACCACTTTGGACATACTATGCTAAACATGTTTGAAAATAGGAATTAAATAATCTTACATACTATATAGTACAGTAAGAATGCCCACTGAGACTAAGCCTACTACAAAAAAGATGTGAATATACATTCTGTGAGCGCAATTTTTTTATGAACACTTCTCACACCTTATAACAGTTGCAGAACAGACGTTTCAGGGCAACAACAAAAAAATGTGAAAAGGAACACGTCTACTGGTTAGCAATTAAAATCCCAAGCATGTGAAGGAGTTTATATTATGTGGTAGTAAATCAAGACCAGAGTAGAAAAGAAAGGGTGAGTGAACTCTATGCATACAACACAGACGTGAATGCTGAAATATTAAATTTACTGTTCAATAATATATCAGATGTATGAAACAATTTCCAAACATCAATATGTAAAGAATATTAGCATACTACATTTAGAATAATACAGAAACAATTTAACTTTTAGAATGCCTTTTAAGTATAGGCCTATTCAGTTTGTTGTATTAGCAGTGGTTGTTCATCATAGCACCAAATGCATGAAGACTTGATAGGATGTTTATTTGCAAACATTAACATTATCACATTATTATCAGGCCTACAATATTGAACATTCTGTGACAATTTAAATGCCTTCGTAAACTCTGTAAAGCAAAGTTTCATTTAACATTAGTTAATTTAATAAAGTGAATTTAATGGCAACTTGGCCTGTCAAAATAATCAATATATAAACCTATCACACAAAACTTAGACATGACCGCAATCATATTTGTGATGCAATTTATATTGCCCATACATGAAAACCAATTCTAGCAACATTTGCCTGATTGTGTAACATCTCTATCACTATTGGAGGTGTCAGTGTCAGTATGGTTAAAAAAAAAAACACTGTAGTATTTACTATAAATTACTTTGGTATATTTTCATGTGGGTGCCTGACAACTGAAAATAGATCTGGTAGCAGATATCGCAGCCTCTGTTACTTTTTACCTTGCACTTTTGTGTTAACATTTATTAATATTTATTTAGGATATGCGTTTTCACACTCTGACTTCAATGCCTAATTATTAAATTGTTAAAATGGCAACAGTTAAATGAAATATTCTCAAGAATAAAATATTATTGTTCTTTAAAGAAGTATTCTTGTATTGTGATATAATTACATTATCATTATATAATGAGCGGCATAAAATGGTCTTAAAATGACAATAATACTGTTAATTGCAATATTGTTTGCTGCATTATATCGTACAACAAAAAATCATGACAGGCCTAATGACAACTACTCAGAATTACATTCATTCATTTTCTTTTCGGCTTCGTCCCTTTATTAATCTGGGGTTGCCACAGCGGAATGAACCGCCAACTTATCCAGCACGTTTTACACAGCGGATGCCCTTCCAGCTGCAACCCATCCCTGGGAAACTAAGAATTACAATCAAAATTAATTATACAACTAAAATGAAATATTGTAATCGTTTTATTAAATGTTAAAGGTACAGTTCACCCGAGTAAAAAATGTACTCATTGTATACTTTGTTCCAAACCTATTTGAGTTCCTTTCTTTTGTTTAACATAAAAGACGAAAGACAAAAACCTGTAACCATTGACATCCATAGAAAGAAATACTATTACAGGTTTTCAGCTTTCTGCAAAATATCTTATTTTGTGTTCAGAGGAAAAAACTCTCACAGGTTTGGAACAAGTGAAACAAAAACAGAAACTTATAATTTGGGTGAACTGTTCCTTTAAGATATAAAACAGAAATTTATTTAGTAAAGTTAACATACAATCATAATATAGCTAACTCTCACTGTTGATTTTAATGTCGCATTTCGACATCCATTTAGAACATCAGACCATTTCAGGAGACACCTGTGCCAAACAAATTGCCATTCATGCCTGGGTCAAAAACAAAATCTTATATTAAGTGAAACTGCGTCATAGAGCCCACATTTGGCTCAAAATCTGGCAGTCAGTTGGGTCTCTTGGATTTATCACATGCGTTTAAGTTCTTGTAACCCGTTTAGCCTGACAGGAGGGTGTTTTAATGTGTACTTACACATTCATTGAGCGCATCGAAGAGGATGTGTGTGATCAGGAGCCCATGTCTACCACGTCAGAGATGCGTGATCATGAGGAGACGGAGTAATGAGATGCTAGAAGGACAGCTATTAATTAGACTCTGTGTTCGGGGTTAATCGTGGTTTCAGAGAGGTGACGGCGCTATGTCACACTGCAGGCGGTGAAACGCTGGCTACTAGCAGTCGAGCAGAGACAGATGCTGTAAACACTTTCATTAGGCAGCCAGCCACGCGTAATGGAGGAAAAACACTCCAACATCACGATCGGACATGCTCACGTTTTCTTCATTCCCGCCGAGTTGAGTATTGCAATGACAGACAGGATATCTAAATTAGACATGATGATCTAGGCTCGTAAACAGCACCAACTCAACTGTACCTAAGTGTTGACAAATGTCCTGGTGCATCGTGCAAATGAAAAACATTTACGTAGGACGTCATTGTGTTGAATGAATTTATTGAGACTGTAATGAACATGAAATTGAAAAATTTTAGAGATAGTTCACCTAGATTTTGTTAACGATTAATAACCCTCTTTTTCTTAGACCTGCATGACTTTTCCCCTTGGTAAAAAAAAACGTTTCTGTCCCCCCCCAAAAAACAATGCAGAATTCCTTTAGATTCTTTAAAAATTGTATTTATAAAAAAAATAATAATTATAAACATAATAATTATAGTCTTTATTAAATGTCCCGTAATTTTTTTTATTTGATGTTTGATGTTCTCAACTGACACATGAAGAGAGGGTGGGACAGAGTAGTTCCTGCAACCAACAGTGTTTCGGTTATCACATGCAGCTCACCCAATTGAGTGAAAGAGCTCAAGCAAGCATCTTGAAGGGGCTTGATTGGTCAAGACTTCATGAGAAACTGAAGTATGAGGTGATGTGGGAAAAAAACTATTTAGGTGGAAGTGACAAACTGCAAGCTTGCTTATATCTTCTAAACTAGGGATGCTCAAAATAACCGATTAACCATTAACCAAAAGGATGCGTTAGCAACCGATTAATGGTATTAGTTAAATGATTAAAAAATATAATTTAATATAATTATAAAGTTTGGCTGCATAAGGGGCCGATAACAGTGAGCATGCTTTTTTGCACTGAGGCGCATCCTTTGAAAGGTTTACTAATGGCCGTGAGTGTTTTGCGTGATGCTTTTGCACCCTGTGCGACTCGCGGTTTTGTTGTTGCGCGCTGTGTGCTCGCAATTGAAACAAGTCAACTCTGAGCGGAAAAGCACATTACATCAGTCGCGTCTTTTTCATTCTTCAATCAAATGAAAGCGGAGGCAGGGTTTCTATTGAGGTGACAGCAGTGTTTGTGTTGTCAAGACGACTACGGAGAACTTTTAATGATGGAGGAGAGACTTGTGGTCGCTGTTTCAAGTTATCCAGAGCTGTATGACTTTACAAATCACGCACAATACAGGTTAACTGATTCAGCCGTTTCCTAATGACATACAAAAGCATACCGCGCTTCTTTTTTCTTGTCAACAAAAAGGCAGTGTACCATTTTTAAAATCGAAAGGCACGTTAGGTTTATTAACAAAACATATTTGTTAATTCGCGAGACGGTAACACGTGCAACCACATGTGCCTACAACACGTTTGGCAATGAAGCGAAATGAAAAAAGAATATTGCAGTTTGACACCGATGAGTATTTCAGCCTTCATAAAGCACATAAACACAGTTATTATCTCTATAAAATCCCTGTTAGCCATTTAGCAATAAAGCTACAGTCACCTATAGCCATAGACAGAAGTCCTGCCCATGATGCGAAGCCCTGTCTGTTCTTAGGTGAATTTGATGCGCGAATGAAGCGAGTAAACTCAAATGTTCACGCGTCTATTTACGCGCGAATATCGTGATTTCTCCACGCTTTCCGCATCTGATGTGAACACAGCATAAAAACTGACCTCTAAAAAATATATATATTTTAGTATCACGGGACCTTTAATATGTCGATTTTTCTATGTTTTAAGTTACGTAGTTTGTTTTTTAATGTCAGTTGTTTTACAGTCAGTTGTTAAATTTTTTTTAATAATATCTAGGCAACAAAGCTGGAGTCAAAATTTTCTTTCATTTACAGTTAAGTAGCTGTTTTTTTACATATGGTTTTAATTCAAAATAAATATAATAACCCTTCGTCAATGGGGTGCAATATAGTTTTGAACCCCAATGTTCTTCTAAGTACATTGTTCTACAAATTGAAGGAGTTATGTAGGCTTGAAATGACACGGAGGTAAATAAATGATGACAGCATGTTAATTTTCGGGTGAATTACAACTATAATTTACCTCTTTCTCTGTTTGAACAGCAGAGTGGAATGTCAGATCAACTATGTCTACCACACCCCAAACTGAAGCTTGAGGATCCGTCTGGACAACACACCCCTAAGGCTACTGAAGCAACAGCACCATCTCTCCCTTTTGGTCTGCACCACATTAATGCATACCGAAACACTGGGCTCTGGTTTTGGGTGGATCTGGTATTTAAGAGACATCTACAGAACATGCATGCTTACGAACTGACAAGTAAAAGATACTGCCTTTAAACCTGTATTTAGCATCGTCCACTTGCAACTGGATCACACAGTGTTATTTTAGTGCAAAATAAATTATTACATGTATATTATGCTGAAAAATTTCTAGATAAATTGTGAATCAAATCTCATTAGTGAATCAAATGTTGTACACACACACACACACACACACACACACAAACACACACACACACACACACACGTGGTCCAAATACAGGAAACACGTCATGCAAGTAGACAAGTGGTCAAGTGCAAAGACCACAGGATTTTGGAAAGGCATTCTCTCTCTCATCTGCAATTTTTGGAATTTTCAGAATAGTCACTAAAGTTTACTGTTTGCACATTGCTGCAAATTTAAGCAGACGACACTAAAGAGAAGTTATTGGCATTTATAGCGCATATACTCAACATTAAGAGTCAACAAATTATTATATTAAATGTAAAAACATAAATTTTGTTGATCAAACTTCTATGAGAAAATTAAAAATCAAGTAAGAAACTCTCCAATAAACCTATAAAAACTTTGCATGAAACAGGATTAACAATTACAAATTTTCCAAAATTGAATTACGGCCTTTCTGAATATTTGGTAATGGCCCTAGATCTCTTCTGCTTGTCAGTAGGTCTGATATTTTTGACTTTTTTGACATAGATCTTTTTGAAAAAAAAAAAACCCAATTGATCCAGTGGACATAAATGAACTTGACAACTGAGTCAACATCACTAACCCGATCCGGTCATAGGACATCAACACAGTGACTACTATTTTCACATAAACATATATGTCTGTTTGTAGAAGGATATACTGCATGTAGGAAGCCCCGCTCATTTTCTTGTAAAGGTAGTAGATGCAGATATTTCTATGCACTTGTCACAAAAAAAAACTAAGTGCGTGCCTGATAATATCGCATACTAACTGCATGGTTAGGAGCAGAGAATTAAAAAAAAAAAAAAAAACACTCCAACTGATCATGCATTTAGAAAATTACATGAATTAAAGAGACATGCAGTCTGGCCTTTTGAGACGAGACAGGGAACTCGTGGGTAAGCAGATTAGAATAAAATGGAATGAAATTAAATGAAACGCGATAAAATAAAGTAAAATAAAATAAAGTAAAATAAAATAAAATAAAATAAAATAAAATAAAATAAAATAAAATAAAATAAACTTCATGAAATGAAGGATTTTTCAGAAAATTAGCGATTACAACTACAGGTTATATTAAAGTTCATTGCTGAGCAAAAAAAAAAAAAAAGACAGACAAGTCACGTAAAAGTCAATTAAAAATGAATATTAAACATGCATTTATCACTCTACAAAATAAAAAATAAACAAACAAAAAGTACAACACAACATAAGCGAAACAGAAAGGTTCATTTTTAAGTTTCATATATCCTGTAAATACTAGTCTTTGGATTTAATGCAAACTAAAGCTTACATATATATTAAAATTTTAGCTGGCGGCAAGCAATATTTTGCAGACCTAGTCTAGTAATACCTCTCTCTGGAAGCTCTGACTTACAAAATCCAAGTAGATCAAGAGCTCCTACATTTATTGTGGAAAAAGATTGCAACCAAAAAGTAAATACTTCAGTTATAACTGTTATTTAAGAGAGACTGTGCAAATCACATTTTCTGCAAACATCCAGGATAAAATAAGATGACTCCTGTTTTATATTTAACACTTTGGCGCTTCATGAATCAAATCTGATTGCCGTGATTAAGACAAACACCGTTCATCAGTATGAAAGGAGATCTGCAGATGTGCAGAATACCTAAAGAGCCTGGCCACAGACACCATCACAGTGGAGCTCTGAGTGAAAAACTGCTCAAAACACTGTAGAAATGCTTGTCTGCTGAGGTTTAATGAATGCTTCGGATGTCTGGGATTCCAGGAGCAGTAAAGCTTTTGACTGAGTTAATACCATTGGCACTCAGTGGTCTTGTCTCAGCCCTAAAGGAGGGGCTCCACTTGAGGATACGACCTTGATGATCAACCCAGTGAGAAGTGCTTGTGGAAACTTCAAATAAAGATCCACTGAACAGGCTGTTAAGAGCCAATTACAATAAATAATTATAAACATTCATTTGCAATAACATGTACTTGTTTCTTTTAAGTGGCTATTAAGGACAGATGATTTTTTTTTTCCAGATAATGTCATCAGTGGGAAGAAAAGAAAATCTTTAAAATGCGCTTTCATCTTTCTACTCAAACTAACTCCAAGCATACTTTACCTAAACACATTGGAGCCACCATTGCTCTGTGGTGATTATGCAGTTATATCAGTTGGTGTATTCTGGAACACTGCATTTTTTCACAAGTGGATCCTTCCGACCCATTGCTTTTCTGGTTCCACAGGAGTCAGACAGGAAAGCAACATCCAAATTAATAACACTAGCCATATGAATATATTGGAGAATTAAGCAGCAGAGTTGGTACACATGTATTTGCACTTTGTATAATTACTCGTGGAGAGATTTTAAAGACTCGACGGGTCGATGTCTCCCTGTTCTGCCATTATTGATGGTGATCACAGAACTTCAGAAATGATAAAGGATATTAAAATGTTTGCTTAGTGTGGAGAGCAGAACTCATGGTGACCAGATTAGAACTTCTGCTGACATTTTTTGGTCGCGCCAGCATGTTTTACACACTCAAACAGGAGCCTTGTAATTTTTTATAATAATGTTGAACTTAACATTATTTCAAGTGCATCTGCCAGTAAACACATGCTTCGTTACTATGAAATAATGTCTCTGTTTTTGAATTCTGTCCAAGTCTGAATATTTTTCAATGTTTTATCATATTGTGTCCATGTGTTTTATGGTGAGGAGTATTTCTGTGATAAATTGCACATTTGCCATGCATTTTATAAAAAAAAAGTCCTGTAATTTAATGCACCATTATTTCATAAGAAATTAAGAAGCATATTAAGAAAGTGGAACATGTTGTGATATGAATTGTAGCTCATTTTGTCGGTTCATCCTGTTGGAAAGGTGGTAACAACAACCTGAACTTCAATTAATAGTTTAAAGCATGGCACAAAAGCTTTGCAACCTCCTGCCTATTTAAAAACATAAAAATTTTACATTGGGAAGTCTGACATGTTTCATGTCCACATGACAAGAATTAAGGAAGGAGTCAAATTGCATAATCTGACTACTTGACTGACAATAATAATTTGTTGTCCTATCCAAACTTTAACAATGTATTCACTCCTGTAGAGGACATTTAGCGTTTTTACTTAATAAATAAAAATAAATGAAATAAAAAAAGTTTTGAGTTTTAGATATTAGAAAATGTCTATAAACTTTGGGACTAACCTTAGTTTACTTTGTCCTATTAAGATTTGTCTTATTTCAGTTAAATATATATTTTTTTCGTTTCCACTGTGCAGTACTGGTACATTTTTCAGCAAACGCTGTTTTATCTCTCTTCCTGCAAGTACTCCATCCAACGTCACTTTGTGTAAAACACAGTGATGATATAATTTACAAACCATTGATATAAAAATCATCATAAATGGGAGTCAGAGATAGGAATGCAACGATTATAGATTTTGGTTGAATGATTATAGTCTGAGGAATAATCACGGTTTCACGGTTGTCACAATTATAATGCATTCATTAATTTAAAAATACTAATAGTTTAGTCAACCACATGAAATCTTAAAGTGTTATTTATTGCTGCTCAGTAACCAATCGATACAGCACAAAATAATAATAAAAACAAGCAATAGTTCATTTCTCTATGGACTTAAAAATTTGTTAAAGTTTTTGGCATTTAAACATAGACGATCATTTTACACTGAAAACAAATCCCAGAACAATAAATAAATAAATAAATAAATAAATAAATAAATAATGTATTAGTCTAATGTAAATCTAAGCTACATATCAGCCAAGTTTTTCCCTTTTAAAGAGAACAAATGTAGTCTGCTGAAAAGGCTGCTGAAGCTCTGTCTGAAAGGCATTTTTGGTCAACTACTGCACAAAATTGTTTGGTATTTTCATTTAGTTTTTTTTTTTTTTTTGAGTTGAAATGTGAATATTTCAAACAAAGTATGAGGCCGATCAGTCCAGTTCTTGTTACGTGACTCGCAGTGTGCTCATGGCATTCTTTTAACTAGGTGTGCCTGGAAAGCGTGAGCGTGTCATGCTGCTCACACATCACATGCGCGTTGCTACCAATATGCACATGCAAGCCCCGCGCCTCCATTGGAAATAACGACCTTGCACATACAAAAGACAACATATGTGAACGGCACTTAGTTAATAGTCTCAGCCATAGACAAAATCAGCCTTTAATCCAATGTGCGTGGATTAACTTTAAGTTGCAGCAGTTTTGTTCAGTTTTGTTCCGTTTTGTTCAGAAACGCAGTGTTGAAACGCCTTTACGATTATTAACCGTAAAGAATTATAGTGCAGTTAATAGTGAAATCGGTTAATCGTTGCATCCCTAATCAAAGTGGATCTAGAGCTGGATGAGGCAATTCAGAATGTTACTTTAGTAGAAGCCGCACAACGATAAAGTAGTAAACTGCAGTGGAACAGAAAACTCTGATGAGCCGAGACAAGCCGTCGTGCTGAGTAGAGCTGCAAAAAGCTCCATATGGGATTGGCATGGTGTTCAGTAGCTCAAATCAAGTTCCCATTTTTCCATTCTCCCAAATCGCTTTTCAACAATGTACAGATATTAACACATGCCTTGGTCTTCCCTTGAACTCTGGGAGAAAACAATCTTATCCTCCTCGCAGCGAAGCACCACATTGGAAGGGTTTGGTTCCTGTCTAATGGTGTCGGTGGTAATGGTCAAAGGGTCTAGCAGCTCTACCCCTGGGACCATTCATAACCTCCCAGTAGGAAACCAACTAACAATTCCTGGAAACAATTGGGACGAACATTCTGTGAAGTTCAGCAAGAGCTATTGTTCCATGCTGAGATTGAATTGGCGCCAGTGTTTCCTGTAGTACCGGAGTATCAGGCAACTGAGGGGGAAACGGGACGCGGTAGTGAGGCCTTCTCCTGTAGACTGTCCTTCCTTTAGGAAACACCCCTGTGTGCACTTTATACACACTTTCACCCCACAGTAACTCGCGTTTCTTAGCAGCGCTGAGAAACATCGAGTATATACAGAAGATCTCATTTCCGCACATAAATAACAGAAGCATAGGTGAGTTATTTTCTGAACCTAACGGGCCCTCAGAGATCAAAACGGATGAAGACGCGAAGGTCGCTGATACGTGTGAATCTGGAGTCATCTTGCATGAGGGGGAAAAAACTACAGGAAGGATCCCACTCCTCAAGTTCTATACTTATAAAGTGTGTTAAAAATAAAACCGTTCCATTAAAAACCTTTCCGCTAGCCTTCATCTTGATTTCTCATGCTATTAATATATTTGCTGTTCGTATTCAGATCTAGTTCCGTTTTTAAAAATAATACCAGAATAGACAGATGTCTGCATGCATGTGTTACTATACCAATGTATGCAGAACCACAGCACTCGGATGTTTGTTTGTTTCTTTAAATTGAAAATAAAATGTAGCCTAGACCTCTCATTTGGCACCAATATTAATGATCCCTAATTTGCGATGTAACATTTAAGTGCTAAACTTTGATTCAAGTTCACTCATGTTCAAATAAACATGCTAGAAAAATGTGTTTGGCCACACAGAGGTCAAAATGATGCTTAATTTTGATTGCAACATCCATAACGTCAAGCAATAACATAGTATGATGCAATAATTCCAGCTAAATTGTGGTTGCTTTCCTTCACAACTTATCCTCCTCCATTCCCAAGTCAAGGGTCATATATACTGACACAATAGTATATCTTGAAAACTACAGCCAATCAACGGCACTGTTTGTTGTTTTCAGAAATATTAAGTAAAAATGAAATGAGTTTTTCCTTAAAACAAGCAAAAGAATCTGCCAATGATGTGAGCAAAAATAATTGTGTTTCACTTTGAAACAAAAATGATTATCTAATAATCAAATACTAAAATATTCTAGTTCTGGTGAGCATAACTACCTTCAATAACTTTGTTATCTGAAAACAAAAGCTCCCTAAAATAACATCTAGTGAGTTATTTTGAGCTAGTAGCTTTGTTAGGAGCTTGTAGTGTCGAAAACCACTCTTTTAAAAGGCTATTTAATGACTTTATGTGCAGCCTGTAACTTGGGAAGCTACAGTTTCAAAATAGTTTTCTCAATATTGCTGTGGGTGCACAAGCAGTCAGACAAAATATATGACCCAGACTGAGCCTTGCAAATCGGATATGAGCGGCTACACAAAGCTCATTATAAAAAAAAAATACTATACTTGCTAAACAAATATGAGCCAATCCTCTAAGCTGCATGCAGTTCAAGCCACAACTTAAACATTAAGCTACATTAGAGCTGGGCAATAATTCGATAACAGTAATTGTCACAATATATAATTTTTCGATAAAACGATAATGACAGTTTGATAAGTGTTCGATAATAATAATAATATCTTATATTTATATAGCACTTTTCAAGACACAAAGTGCTTTACACAATGGGGGGGGGGGGGTGTCCTCATCCACCACCAGTGTGCAGCATCCACCTAGCTGATGCGAGCCATATTGCGCCAGACCGCACACCACACACCAGCTGATTAGTGGAGAGGAGACAGAGTGATTAAGACAGTTATGATATGAGGATGGTTAGGAGGCCATGATGGACAGACACCAATGGGCAGATCTTATACCCCTACTCTTTTTCAAAGTACATCCTGGGATTTTTAACGACCACAGAGAGTCAGGACCTCGGTTTAACGTCTTATCCGAAAGACGGCGCTCACTGAGCAGTATAGAGTCCCCTTCACTATACTGGGGCGTTAGGACCCACACAGACCGCAGGTTGAGCACCCTCTGTTTGCCTCACTGACACCACTTCCGGTAGCAACCTAGCTTTCCCATGTGGTCTCTCATCCAGGTAATGAATGGGTGCAGCCCCTGCTTAGCTTCAGAGGGTGACCATGTGCGAGTTGCAGAGAGCTAGCTGCTAGCAAAAATAAAACAGATAATGTTTATGCATGAATAACGCTGCGCAGGTATTTTGTAAGTGCAGTACAAGTGTACAGCTATGGAGTGTTAGTTGCACTTAGAGGAGTAAGAAAAAAAATAAGCTAAAACAAATAAGGTCATAGTCACAGACATTGACAAGAAACGGCACTAAACTTCAGTACTCTGGAGCTACTTTTTGCAAGACACAAAACAAGGAAAAACATGACTGAGCAAACTGCAGACAACTTGTGCCATCAAAAACCGGCAACACCACAAACCTGTTTCATCATTTAAAACAATGGCACCCTTATGAAGATGCTAAGAAATTACAGACCCAAACAAATGTTTCCCAGCAGAGTCTCATGTCACCATTTTCGAAAGCTGTGACTTATGAGAAAAAACAAAACCAAAAGACAATATAACGGACCACACAATCTCAATAAACACTTGATGAGACTGTTAAGACACTTATTTTTTGTTGGTCAGTTATGTACAATATAAACAAGAAGAACGAATAACATCTGAAGTGAAGCACTTCAAAACAAGTCCACTATAGTATATGCTTTAGCGCCAAAATTCATTATACGTTATATAAAATTTATTATATATATATATATATATATATATATATATATATATATATATTTATTTCACGGTTTTTGTGTAATTCCTTTAATCAAGCGGCGTTAAAAAGCCAGGACAGTCTTTA
The DNA here is from genome assembly GCA_903798035.1 of Danio albolineatus. Classification (NCBI taxonomy): domain Eukaryota; kingdom Metazoa; phylum Chordata; class Actinopteri; order Cypriniformes; family Danionidae; genus Danio; species Danio albolineatus. Next base: position 2,887,951 of record CAIGQQ010034181.1, on the reverse strand, counting down.
CAAACTATTCGCAGCAGTGAACGTATTCTTTCTTACATAACCTCGGAAAGATGAACTCGGCCTGAAGGTTAAAGGAACTCAGAAACTCGATGTGTAAAATGGAGATGCTTCCCGCATGTTGGCCGTGATGCACGATTTTTAAAATGAGAATCTGCTGAGGCCTATTTGTGCCATAAAATTGGTTAAAACAACAGCGGATATAACCGAGATCTGTGCATAACAGGGTTGTATGCATCCTGCAATATGCAATGTCAAGAGAAAGACTCACAAGGCAGGGTAAACTGCACACACTTGATTATGAAATGCATAGAAGCATCTAACAGCGTAAATAACTCAACCTTTAAATATCCGTGCTTAATCAGTCATCGATAAGGTCTATCAATTAAAGGGTTATTGGCAATCAATCGATCATAAAGTAATCATTAGCATCTCTGAATTAAATATATTAAAGTATATTTCATCATAAATTCACTATACTCCCCATGATCATTTATCCAAAACTGAAAATTCTGCCACCATTAACTTACCCTTAACTTCCAAACCTGTTTTACTATGTTTTTCTGATGTTGAACAATAATATACAATAACTTGAAGGGTAATGTTTTTGGTTGTTGTAAACTAAAGTAAATGCTGAAAAATGATTAAGATAATAGGCAAGGCAAGTTTACAGTGATTAAGATTGTTCTTTTGTTTATTTTTATTTTATTTATATTGTCAGACAGCTAAAACTATTCACAAAATTTGTTAAATCAGCTGATAGATACAGAGTTCATACACATTTTCACAACTAAAATTTAATGACTTTTCCAGGACTTTCAAGTAAATTTTCATGACCTAATGTTTCATGTAATGTCTATGTATACATGGTGAATAATAAGATAAACGATGCATGTTCAAAGTTATTACAGCATATCATAAAACATGCAACAATCTATTTAGTTTAAAGTAATCTTTATATCTATGTAAAATGTATTTATATAATGTTCACACAGCACTAATAATGTGAGAGAATGTGTTTGACCATGGACAGAAAAGTAGAGACACCTAACCTATACAGACATTTCTTAAACTAATTTCCATGACTTTTCAAAAAACTGTTTTTTTTTTTTTTCAGTTTTTCCCAAACTTTTCCAGGCCTGGAAAATGCCAAATTAAAATTCCTTGACTTTTCATGACCATAAGAACCCTGTAGATATAAATATTTGACATTTATCGAGATAATTATCAATATAGACGGATATGAACAAAATGATCGTGATAATTTTTTTTGCCATATCGCCCAGCCCTAGGCTACAAACAATGATTCTGTTCTTTCAGTTAAACTACTGTTTCTGAATCCCAGCTGTGTTACTAATGTTACTAATGTGTGTAAAAAAATTCAGTGCTGGGTAAAGCTCAGCCTCATTCAGCACTGGCTGACAGCCTGAACAGAAGCCTCAACTCTAGATCCACCAAGAGATCTAACACAAAACATGGACTTTACACCGAAAGCGAACTTCATAAGTGTGAAGGACAGGCACTAAACTGTTCCCAAATCACCAATGTTCTTCCCACTTGTACTGTACACGATTACACGTGTGCCTTTAGAAAACCATTCAAGTATATCATCATCCTTCAAGGGTTCCAGTTTACCCTATTATTTGCCCATTTAACGGCTTAGTTCCCCTCAGGGCGACTGTTGGGCATAATGAATTCAGGGCTACTGCTGTATCATCCTACAGGATGACACTGGGTTATTCAGTTCATTTCAGTGCGGTTGGTTGTTAAAAGTGAGCATCAGACATTCAAAATTCCAAAAAAGGCCCTGAACTACAATCAGACTTTATTAATTCCTCAACAGCAATAGATTTCAATCAGTTTTACTGCTTCCAAGATCCAAAATATGCTCACTGAGAAAAGCAGCTCAAGAAAAACCAGTGCCAAGACTTTCAAAAGTATTCCAAATATGAAACAAAACCGCATTTGTACAGCTGCCAATGAAACTGCGGAAATCTGCAAAAGAGACTTTGGCTGCACGTCCCTGTGCAGTTACCACAGTCTCTTTTTTTCTTGCTATCTCTTTCCCTCCTCCTCCTCTTTCAGAAGCAGCTGTGCGAAAGGCCTGCTGGTCTGACCGTTGTCAGTAACTTTCCTCTCTCCCCGGATCAGACACAGGGAATAGTGCACTGCTGCAGTCGCCGCAGATCACCTACAGACAGAATTAAGCAATGCAGCTCTGCAACTCCCTCCCCGTGGATCAGGATTGAGGGCAAGGGACACAGTTGGATGCCTATTGAAATCCAGCAGCTGGACAGACATGCATGTAAGACAAAAGCTCTTAATGTGATTCAATGTTATGCAAAGACGCATATAGGACAGAGGGACCTCAGCAAATGACAGAGAGGGAGACAGAATGTGTGAGATCCTCCCCGTAGAGAGATTGATGAGCGTGGAAAACTCACCTTACAAACAGTTTAATCCTACAGGGATTAGCGCTCGATTATGGAGCTTGTCAAACTGATACATTGAGCAGAAACACTCACGAACCTTATGCTAATACTAACATTAATATACTGCATAAAGAAATTTAAATGCTCAAAGAACCTTTCAAAAAGTAAACAATGAATTAACCCTTGGTTAAATAAGAACTCAAACCACTTGAGAAAAGAAACTATAGAGTAAATGCTTACGCAAGGGGTGTATAGAACATATAGATGTGCAAAATCCTATACAACTGCAGACCTCACAAATAACTTATAACTCACTATGTTGTATGTATTAAAATCTAGACTAATAAGCAAATTATTTCTGTGACAAATCATTTGCTTTAGGTAAAGTCATTAAATATTATACATTCCACACAGAACTTTAATTCCAAAATTAATAGCATTATTTTTATTTTAATAATTGAATAAAAGTACACACACCAGCACCAGACCAGTGTAGCACCTTTCAGTGTCATTTTTATGCAGCAATACACTGATAGCAAGTGATGTAAGCGGTTATGAATTCAAAGGCTCTCCTTTCAAGACAATCTGATCACAAGTGGTCACAGGAGACACATCTGAGTTAAATGTCAATGCCAAGTGTAAACAGCAATGTGTATCGGCCGACCAGCTGTGATTGGATGAACCATGACGAATGTCAGTGGCCTAGTTTTTATCTGGTATTATGTTGCTAAGGCACTGAAACATAGTATAACCTAGTATGTTTATTTAAAATGCAAACTGAATGATTGTTTTAATACTTTTTTTTAATTAACTGCACAAATATTGCATTAATAAATATATTAACATGAGTAAAAGTGTTATAAAGTTTTAAAGTGTGTCACGGCTGACACTGAGATTTTGTTTCACTAATTTGAACAACAATCTCTTGATATATAGTCATGAACAGTGCCCAGATACAATGTTTTTGGGCATGTTGCAACATGTATAATAAAAAATGAGACTCAACTTATTGCCAAAATTAGCAAGTGCCAAATGGCTGACTCATAGAGCTGAATATAATGTACACACTTTGCACAGTCTGTCTTTTTTTCTGCTAATTTCACAAAATAATTTACAAGAAAAAAAAATTCTTCTGCGGTCTACAGAACAAACACCATGAAGTCTGTGCTACATACACAAATCAAAGCTGTATGAAGACCTTTATTTGGTGCTCTGTGGTTTAATACAGTTGCTGCAGTATTGGACCCCTGACCACAAGTTCGTCACCACAGACCGAGCACCGAGACCAGGACTGATTCTATCATTAGACAATGCTTTTTAATCCCTGCAGTTGGCCAAAAACTCCATCCCCAGATGTCCAACTGCAACTCACCAGACGAGAGTAAAAGTGGCCTGAACAAGGATTTTATCAAGGCACTTGACAAGGACTCCACAAAACTGTCCCTCAACTCCAAAAAAAAAACAGATAAAGATTGTCTGTTATTAAACACATAAGGAGTTTGTACACTAGTGATTGGAGTCGATGTGATTTTTCAATCCTTTTGAAATGTCTATTATGCTCACCAAGGTAATTTTCATTTGATCAACTGTGAACAGATAACATTTTGAAACATTATTACAAATTAAAATTAGTGTTTGAAAGCAATTCCATGCAAACGTCAACCTTGCCATGCAACAAATTTAGTCCTCTCCAAAATAGACAAACCGTTTCTACATTTTTAGTGTAAGCAAGTATTTTACAGTAGTTTTAAAAAAATGCTCAAAAATGTTTCTGTCAGTGTTTTCAAACTATTATATTTGATTTACCAAAGTCACATTCATCACATTCATAACGGACAAGTGTCACATTCATAAGGAAGCTTTTCGCTTATGAATGCGAAAAAAAAACGATCACCGATTTTTGTTTTATAGTGAGCCAGCTCTAATCCTCTTGATGAGCATTGTTTCTTTTGGCTTGTGCAGTTTAATCCACAGAATTTCAATCATCAATCAAGTATGTTGTATACCGTAAACTCGCTAACTTTGTTTGTCACATCCACAATGCATGTTTATTTTCCTCATTTAAAATCTAAAAAATGTTTTTGATTGATAGTTTTCCCATAACTCTGTGGTTAGTTGTTTTGGAAAATGTAAACAGTTGCTTCAATAAAATGTTAACGTATACATTGTGCCAGAGTTTATGTTTTGAGTTTTTACTGCAAATGTCACATCCATAACACTGGAATTGCTCTTTAAATGTATTTTTTTTCTTTAAAAAAAAAGAAAAAAAAAGGTATTTATTCCTCATGTAAAAAAGCTGCATTTTTTGTATATTTCTTTGTCTTTATTTGCCACAAACTTTTTAAATGTAGTTTACGGTATATGACCCGTTAAATGTAAGTATGTATTACAGATTCAGATTTTATTCATTATTTGCTGTTGATTTTTTACCTTTAAGTACTATCAGATATTTAGACATATTAATAGGTGCAGGACAGAATAAATAAATAAATAAATAAAAATAATAATAAAAACATTATTTCACTGATATACTGACATTTTTCTTCCACAAAAGTTGATAAACAAAAATTAGAAACACATTTTTTTGCAGTGTACAAATGTGCGATCAAAAAAAACAATCAATTACGATTGAGATTTAAAGATATTTAAAGATATTGTAAGTAAATTAAAAAAAAAACAGAGCACCCGGAGGAAACCCACACGAATACGAGGAGAACATGCAAACTCCCCACAGAAATGCCAACTGACCCAGCCAAGGATCGAACTCGCATTTTTTCAGATTAATCTCCTTTAATAAATGTGACTGTGTCTATTGCCGGGGGTGCCAAAGTGGCGTAGTGGGTAGCAGGATCACCTCCCAGCAAGATGGTTGCTGGTTCGAGCCTCAGCTGGGTCAGCTAGCATTTCTGTGTGTAGTTTGCATGTTCTCCCTGCGGTTACGTGGGTTTCCTCCGGGTGCTCCGGTTTTCCCCACAAGTCCAAAGACAAGTGGTATAGGTGAATTGGGTAGGCTAAATTGTCCGTAGTGTATGAGTGTGAATAAGTGTGTATTTATGTTTTCCAAAGATGGGTTGCAGCTGGAAGGGCATCCGCTGCTTAAACCATATGCTGGAAAATTGGCAGTTCATTTCACTGTGGCGACCCCAGATTAATAAAGTGATAAAGCCGAAAAGAAAATGAATGAATGAATGAAAGTCTGTTGCCTGTATGTTTCCCACACTGCTGTATATTGTTCACACGTGAAAATTATAATCCTTTTCAAATGTATTGTTTATATATTAAAGACATCTTTTTACATATATATGCTGTATATTGCTACAACATCTGCAATCTTTTTTCTAAATTTAAGAAAAATTTATATAATGGTTTATTCTTTTCTACTTATGACTGAAAAATTAAAGCACACACTTTGTTAATTTACCTTTAAATATGTTTTCCAGGAATAAAAATACATTTTTGTAATTTCTTGTGGACAGCAAAATTGGGTGTCTCAACTTTGAGCAATAAACATGATGTGTAAATTAATGCCAATATTAGAGTTACATTTTGGCACTGGAATGGTTTTAGCATGTTGCTGTGTTGTTTGGGTGGTAGCTAGGAAACTGGCACAAATCAAAAGAACACCACTGTGCATCTATTCTGGTCACCGCATATGACTCAGGACCATCTTGAAGGTAAAACAAAGAAAGTTCTGCCTGAAAACTAATCGCACACATCTGTACAAATGAACACAGGTAGACCAGAGATCAATCAAATCTATTCATTTTAAAATTAGCCCTTACCAAACCAAACAGGATCATGCACCCACGCACACACATGACACCAAGCTGCTGGTTCAAAGAACAGTTGCATGATGTTTCCCATGTGTTGCGTAATTATGCAAGCTAAAGGGCATTGCACCAATATGCAAAGTTCTTCCGTATGTTCAAACTCATCGTAGGTCGACTTGCATGAATGGCAAAAATTGACTACTTGACGCTGGAACCAGTTCAAGACACAAAACCGATCCAGTCAGGTAGAAAACGCACAAACACCTACACAAAGCACCACCCACACCCCAAACTACTGCACAAATAGAGCGGTTGCATCATAATCTGGACCATGGTTCATGCTTTGACACAGAAACTTGGCTTACTTAACTGTAGCCGATCACCTGACTTGTTGCTTCCAGCATGGTTGGTGTTGGCCATCTCTACAGCTGAAAGAAACCAGTGAATGTACTGCCAACACGCTCTGACACACACACACAGAGGCCTGACAACTTTCCGCTCACTTCTCAAAACATCTCAAGACTCTATGGTAATGTAAATATTATTACCCTAATGCGCCAGTGAAAACGGAGAAATGAAATGATTATCGGATGACGGAGGGGAGGCGAATTCCTCTCGAGGGTGCAAGGGCATTCAGTGGGAGGGTTTGAAAGTAGGGATTGGCATTTGCCTGAATTTATCCATTGAATATTTAATCTCACTAAAAATGAATATTATTTTATTGAGATCAAGTTTGATGAGAAGTTATTCTTTTTTTTTTTATTGCTGTCTTGTAGGTTTTTAGATGAAAACATAAAAACGAGAAAATATTTAAAGCATTTATGCAAAGCAAAGAAAGAATGTAAAGGTATGGTAAAACACACACACACACACACACACACACACACACACACACACACAAAACAGGTCATGGAAGAAACGTCTGGATGTCTACTTGCATGGTTCAAGATTGAACTTTAAAAAAATAGTTTTGTTTTCAGCGCGCTAACTGAGCAGCCAATGCATCCATCTATCTGTTCAAATGAATGACACTAGTTGATTTCTGCTGAATGTATATTTTGCAGGTCAGAAAAACAAGCGAGTACGAGCATAAATAGATAAATGCACGCACTGAATATTTGGCCACTGAATTTATCAGCCAAAATGGGTATGTTCAATTTGGGTCAAAAAAATCATGCGGTTTCGTGCATGCTAATCAGAAAAAACAAAGACTACTCAAATAATGTGCTGACACGGCATTTCAGTGCAGTAATTATACCTGCAGCTTGCAATAGTGCTACTGCATTGTCATGGCACCGCTAGTAAAATGACACCTCTCGACCGTCACAGATAATAAAATGTGGCTATTTTATTGGCTTCTTGAAATTTGCATAATCTAAGGAATTGAACTAAATTTAAAAAGTCGTATAAATATTTAATAAAACAACAAATAATAATAATCACTTATTATAATTGATTAATATGCCCAGCATTAATGTATGGATCTGAGACATGGAGACTAAGAAAGAAAGAAGAGGAAAAAGCTTATAGCGTTCGAGAATAAAGTACTAAGAAAGATATACGGGCCTATTTTCAAACAAGGAGAAAGGAGAAGAATACACAATAGAGCGATAAGGGACCTCTACAATAGTGTAGACAATGAGTGAAATAAAATGTAGAAGGATCCGATGGGCTGGGCATTTACTGAGGAGAGGAGAAGCATGTCGATTGATGAAAATCTAATCCTGAAGGAAGACGACCCCATTGAAGACCAAAACAAAGATGGTGGAATCAAGTAAAGGTTGACATGGAAAGGATTTGGGCTACTGAAAAAGATGCGGAGATGGACTGGAGGAGATTTGTTGGTGCGGCTATATATTAGTTTCAATATAAATGGCCCTGGGAATAAAAGTAAGTAGCAAACAATCAATTTCAGTTTTGGTTTCAGTTTTGGGCAAAGTGCATCCAGAATTTTTGGCTTCATTTCAGCATGTCTCTCAGTTTGACTAATTCGTATGTGATTGACAGTGGCTCCCTTTCGTGATTTGGTGTGACTGCATTCACATCAGAAGAGAACCATACTGGAGTTCACGAACACTCCACCCCAAAGTCCCTTTTCAGCTGGACACAAGTTCAGAAGACAGCGTTCACATTAACCAAACAAACTGAACTCTGATGTCAAATGAACCCTGATGTGCATGATAAGTGCGAAATCACCCTCAGTGTTTATCATGGATTTATGGTGTTATCTAAAGTGTTCCATAAATTATTGCAGAGCGAATATCCAACCATTAATGCATATCTCTATATAAAAGTAAATAAATCTCAAATAAAAGGCTACATACTTCTCTGGCAGTACTTCTGGTTCCAGCAGCGCTCGCTGAAGTCGCCATTGATGGTGGTAAGGGGGCAGGTGGTTTTGCCTAGAACTGTGCCGGGGCAAATGTCTCCGCATTCCCGATCATTCTTATTGGCCACAATGTAGTTGTCCTCCACCGAGTCCAGAATCATGGACCAGTCGAGGGTGGAGAGGTAGCAGAGGTCGGGGTTCTTCTCCACGCGCACGGCTCCACGGGTGATGTTCATCAGGCTGTGAAGGCCGATCTCCTTCAGCTGCAGCATCTCAAACAGCACCAAAGCGTAGTTGAAGAACAGGTTATTGCCTCGCACCACCGTCAGGTTGGGGAACAGGTCACTGAGGCTCTCCAGGCCGTAAACACGAAACAGAAGCAGGAAGTCCGTCACTACCGTGAGCTTGGGGTAACTCAGGCCACGGAAATCCTCTGGTTTGGATGTGAACATGAGCAGGATCTTTAAGTGGCCTTCGATCACGGTGCAGTTCTCCAGCACCCGCAAGTTGGTCACGTTATTCCTGACGTCTTTACTTGAGCAAACTGCAATAACAAAGAAGACAGTGAAATGTTAATTGGCAAATACGGATTGCAGATGATGACCTTTAATTGAAAGGATTTTAGGCTGGAATGAGTGTAAACGCAACAATAATGCAAAACTGTATTCTATAGAAGGCAATAAAAGAGATCATAAAGACAGGGTCATAAAAAATTATTTGTAGTGCATAAAGTTTTGTGTCGTACTGTTCAATTTTCTGTCTTTGAGCTGATGCATTCCATATGACATAAACATGGTTAATGAAGATAATAAAAGCTCTTCCCGCAGCTTTTCACATTCCAGTGCTGCTTTATAAGTCCATGAGCTGTACAGCTGGAGAGACGTGTATCAATGAATGGAAAACACCCAGAGGTAATAGGACAATATTGATGAATGAATAGATTGGTGGGTTTTTATATACTAAAGCAAAAAATTCTACATTAAATGACAAATAGATGCAATTAAGTTAGAATATTTAGTTTTGTTTTTTTATCATGAGATATGGTCATATTAAAACATAAGCATTTTCAGCTAATTACAATTCTGATGCTTGCAAGTTCATTCATTTTCTTTTCGGCTTAGTCCCTTTATTAATCCGGGGTCGCCACAGCGACAATTGGCACAATTTTAGCCGACCCAATTCACCTATACCACATGTCTTTGGACTTGTGTGGGAGACCGGAGCACCCGGAGGAAACCCACGCAACCACGGGGAGAACATGCAAACTCCACACAGAAATACCAACTGACCCAGCTGAGGCTCGAACCAGCGATCTTCTTGCTGTGAGGCGAACGTGCTACTCACTATGCCACCGTGGCGCCCCTGTTTGCAAGTTTTCAAATATATTTGTTTTAAACTACTCTTATTATATAAGAGCTCAATGTAAAACAGAGCTTGACGGATGGATATTTATAATAATGTAGGTACGTAATAGGTATTGAATTATATATATGTACCTTATAATATTTTGAACATGTTTAAAAATTTGCTATGGTTTAATTTTGCACACAATCGTCAACTAAAATTATATTTTTAATTACAATAAAAGATCAGAGTAAACACAACGGATCAAAAATGACCAAAAATGAGGCATTACTTACTATTCAGTAAATATTAACAAAACAAAATACTGGCAAGTATGTTTACAAACATTCTGAAGACGTATTTTACGTACCCTCAGTTAAAATCCTTTAAATTTACAGAACTGAACAGGGAATAAGTATATAAGAAACATAGCTAAACATTTATGATGACATTTACTATGACCATATATTATAATCGTCAAGCCGAAACTAACTTATTGAAATAAAATCCTCATGTTCCATTTATTCAACATTAAACCAAACCAATGCATGCTTTGTAAAAGTTCCACTTGCTTAACATTAGCTGAATTATAAAAGTCGCTCAAGAAAATACAGTACACTGCAGAATCACTGTTAAAAACAAAATGACAGCAACTGAGGTGTTTTTACATTCATAACAACATCAACACAAAGAGGTTAAGATTCCCTCGAACGTAACCTAGTTAATTGGAGACTACCGTGTGGTGTTGGCCTTTAAACGCAAAAAAAAAAGACCCATGCAGCTCATGACTTTAAAGATTCCACAACGGTTTACGCGAATTACACGCATACATGAACTCAGACGCACGGTCAACCTTTCAAACACTGGTCAGTCGCAGCATGAGGCACTGTGAAGGTCAAAAATACCCTGCACTGGCTACTTGTTTACACTAGTTATAACAGTGGCCTCACCGCAGGGATTCATAAATGTGGCAGTCCGGAAGTTTTGGAGCACGAGGAAGCTGAAACATGTAGTAGTGTAACCCTAATGACATGCGTGTCCTTTTTGTCTCTCTCCAACACACACAAACACTTCACAATGTGTGATACCGTTACAATTACACTTATTTTTAGCACAGTACTGCTACACTATGTACAAATGGGATGCCAACACTTGAAAAAAAGTGGCATTGAAGCACATGAAAAGGATGGTGTCCTTGTTGACTGTTGTGTGCGTGTAGATTTGCATTTTTTAAATGAATCCCTGGATTATGATCTACAAACTTAAATCTAAGTAATGGAAAGTAAAGGGGGTTAGTAACATTAATTTAATAGACAGGTGCTTTGGTTAGGTGGAAGTATGCATTTTATCTGCGAAGCTTTGCTTGTTTATAAATAACAATCTATATTTATTTTAAAGATATTAAAGAATACTGACAATAAAATGATTAAAAAAACATTAATGAATAAAAATATTATGCAAATTGCAAATACAGAAAATAATGACAAGTGTATTTTGCTAAAAGATCAACAGTGCAAAATGGAAAAAAGGGAAGCTTTAAGGTTTTGAAAACTTAACACATTTACAGTACTGGTCAATATTTTGGAGAACACAAATATATTTTTAATTGAATTTATTCCTGTGATTTTAAGCTTCACTACTCCGTCTTAAGTGTCATGCCATCATTCAGAAAATAATTCATTATGCAGATTTACCTATGATCAGTTATTGTTGGTGTACCCTAATTAATAATAGTTTAAAATATAAAAAAAAAACAGATGAAAAACGTTTTCGTGCAGTAAATAATCATAATAAAATGATTCTGAAGGATCACATAACACTAAAAACTGGAGTAATGATTTCCTTTTCAGACACAAGATTTATGAAGAAAAGTATCTAAAAGAATTATGCAAGGCGATTTATGGTTTGTGGTGTTAAGTTCACTGGTATTTACACCATTATTTAATGCCCTAAAAATAACTTTGCGCTTGTGTGATTAGTAGATTACATGCACCTCATCATCTGCTCTGCTTGTTTGTGACCACATTTGAAAGTGTAAAAATATAAAATAAAATCACATATGGCTCTTTTGAAGGAACTGCACTGCTGATTAGCATTACCACTAAATGCAAGTCATGTTTCATTTTAAAACATTAAAAACTTAAATCATAACTTGTTCGAGTAATTAAGCTTTAATCTTATAAAGTAAAATACGTCTTAGCAGCTTAAAATAAACTTTGAATTATTTTTCAAGTCAAAAGGTGAATATTGTGATTTATGGCAAAGCTTTGACGTTCTTTGCTCAAACTGAGCCCTATAGCCCTGCTTAGTTACGGACCTGAAAAGTGTATTTAGACCTCACATATTGATTGAAATCTGCATTCAATCTGCATAAGTGTGTTTGCCTTAGCAGCCACCGTTGAGAGTTAAATAAATCCCATGTCAAAAGATTTATGGTGCGAATGTTCTTAAACAAAAAAATAAATAATTGCGGCAAACAGCCAAAGCACAAAGTGTGCACTTTCCTCCAAAACAAAACAAACAATAGCAAACATCTGAACCATGCAGGACACAGGAAGGAACTGAGTATGACCATAAAAAAGCAGAAGTCTGAAAAGGAGGCGTGTCTATACACCTCATGTCCCACTTCCTCTTTGAGGTTCCACTGGTTTGCATTCATCTACTTGGGTTTTACCCTTTAAACCGAACAGTAATTCAACGATATGGCTTTTTATGAAAGAAACTCGCAGGTAAATCAACATTTTCTTTAATAACAATAATAATATCAAACAAACTGATGATTAGTTTTTACAATCCTGGCTTTCTTCTGGATATAAAACCATCATGAGCATCCCTCCAACCAACTTTTCTTTTTTTATAATTTGAGGCACCCCAAGCAACTGCAAGTTATAGGTTTTTGGCTTTTCAAAAAGTATTTTTTAGCTTTATGAACAGAACATATTCAAAATACGATTTTAAAGGGATAGTTAAAAAAATTAACATTTGCTCAACCTCAAGTGGTTCCAGTGGTTTCGTTTCAACACAAATGAAGACATTTTGAAGAATGTTAGAAACCAGTAAGTACTGACATCCACAGTAGGAAAAACAAATGCTATGGAAGTCAACAGTTACAGGTTTCCAACATTTTTCAAAATACCTTATTTTGTGTTCAGCAGAAAAAAAGAAACTCAAAATGGATTGTGACAAGTGAAGAGTGAGTAAGTTAACTGATGACAGGATGTTGAGTTTTAGGTAAATCCCTCTAAGGGTATTTTGTCACACTTCCATTTCAGTTTTGGGGGTAACGCATTACAAGTAATGAATTTGAATTTGAATTTATTTATTAAACGGAATAGCCCCTTAAGATGAATTATCTCATTTTCGAGGGGGTCCCTAATAGTTCGTAAATCAAACAGTACAACACATCATAACAAACATACAACTAACAAAACAAACAAACAAACAAACAAGCACACTTCACCTGAAACACTTCAAAGGCCTAAATACACAAAAAAGTTTAATCAAAAGTACAAACTATTTGATATACAAAAAATAAACATTGAAATTGGAGCCAACGTTAATAATATTCACAAGTTGTTTCCAAAAAATAAAAAAAATTAGCATAGTTGCGTAATAAATAACGTAACATTTATAAAGTAACAAAGTAAGCACTTTTAAAAATTAAGTAATAATATATATATACATTTTTTTTAAAGTAACGCGAGTAACTTTTTAGTTTAGTTAACTCACTTTTAAAAAATAAATTGCTGAATTAAAATGAACAGTCAAATTAAATCCTGCACGCAATGAGAGAATGCAGAAACAGACAGAAAGGAAGATGGCAGAGCCTTACATTGCTGCAATGGAAACATTCTCATTGTTTTGAACACATGGAGGAAAAGGAAAAGAGGATTATCTGAATGGACAGTGATTTTACTTTTGAATAAGACAAAAAGTACAAAAGTAGCAAACGCGTTGCTTTAAACTTTTATTTATCTGTACGACATGTTTTGCTCTGGGGTCAGGAAGTTCTCAGAAGATAACATTACCCTGCAATCATTTTTGATGTGTTTTTCGTAAAAAGCAAAATAAGGGTTATACAGTGTGTCGTTAATTGCAGAGAAAAAAAACTCCTGCAAGTTTTGAAAAAGCCCCAGCCAGTTCAGAAAAAGTAACGCAAAGGTAACTCAAAAGAAATGTAATGCATTACTTCCCAAAAAAAGAAACTAAGTACGCAACTAGCTACTTTTTGGGGAAAGTAACTCATTGTAATGCATTACTTTCTGAAGTAACTTTTCCCAATACTGGTCCAGTTATTGTCTGTAGATTTCAACCACAAAACATATTTTTAAAAGCTGTTTTCTGAAAATTTGATTTTTCTCTTAACCTGAGCCATTACTCTCTGCCTCGGCAGCTCTCAACCAAACTTCACAGCTTCATTCATGACTACATTCTGAAGATTTTCCTGAGAGATATGTTCATGCATAATTCGCCTGATTATATAAAAACATTTTATTCTACACATTTCTGTCTGTTTGAGTATTTTTCTGAATCGTATAGGGAGAAATCAATGCATATTTAATCAAATAATAATGACTCTTTGCACATAAAAAAATTAGGGCTGTCCAAAAATTAATCTTGATTAATCACATCCAAAATAAAAGTTTAACATAATATTTGTGTGTGTACTGTGTATATTTTATTATGAATATATAAATACACAAATGCATATACTTGCTAAAATGTTGGTTTATATTTAGATATATAAAAAATATATGTGTATGACACAAATTTTACATTTGAATATGATGTAACTACTTTGATGTAACTTTTTTATATATATTTTTGGCTTCTATGAATGTGTTTATCACATATACATAATAAATATATATAACACGCACACATATTATGTCAAAACAAACTTTTATTTTGGATGTGATTGATCACGATTAATTTTTAGACAGCCCTAAAAAAATATTTAATTTTTGAAAACTTTTGAAATCCAACAGGGTGTCATGGTGGCGCAGTGAGTAGCATGATTGCCTCACAGCAAGTAGGTCACTGGTTCAAGCCTTGGCTGGGTCAGTTGGCATTTCTGTGTAGAGTTTGCATGTTCTCCCCGTGGTTGCGTGGGTTGTGGTATGGGTGAACTGGGTAAGCTAAATTGTTCACAGTGTATGTGTGTAAATGAGTGTGTGTGGATGTTTCCCAGTGATGGGTTGCAGCTGGAGGGGCATCCGCTGTGTAAAACATATGTTGGATAAGTTGGCAGTTCATTCCGCTGTGGCGACCCCAGATTAATAAAGGGACTATGCCAAAAAGAATATGAATGAATGAATGAAAGAAATCCTGCAATTCTTAATATAATTAATCAACTAGAAAACTATGGTGATAACTAGTTAATATTTGGCTTCAACCATAATGCAGTATATTTTTAGGGTATGCTTAGCTTGGGTATACATTGGGGCATAAAAGTGACACCATAATGCTTGTACCACCTCCTCCCCCTGTGAGAACATACTGCAACAAAGGTTACAGGAAATAAATTTAGCGCACAGAATATTGGGCAGCCAATAGCAGGGAGCAGAGCGGAGCGTCTAGACTCAGGAGGATGATTTAAACATGCACCTGCACACCAGCTGCTGTAGTGTCCTCAAACTGGGTGAAAAGAACAATATCACTGGATGATTTTCCACCCCTCAACCTTGTGAGACTCAGCTCACACACTCCAATCAGAAGTGTAACCGTTGTTGCTTAAGAATTTGCATGATAGGCAGAAGTTCTGATCTTAGTCTGCATCTATTTGAAAACGTGTGAACAAACTGCATGTAAAATAGTAATTTATAAAAAGTTGTGAATTACATTAGACTACAGTATATAGGGCTGCACAATCTATCAGTCTAACATCGATATCACAACGTGCACATAAGCAATATCGCAAAAATATGCCATGTTGAGTCTGAATTATAGTTGAGTTACAGAATTGTATTTATTCACTGTAATTTATAGGATTTATGCAAAAAAAAAATCTTAGTTTAAGTTTTTGTCTTGTTTCTAGTACAACTATCTACATTTCAAAGCAAAAGCAAGATCATTTCATTTACCCCACTGGACGATAAGTTTACGGACGTTAAGCTTGTTTTAAGGTAAAACTCTTAATTTTGCCTTATTTCTTCTGATGGTGAAAACGAAACAATATTTTTACTTGCTCTAAGATTTATTTTGATATTTAGACTGGAAACGAGACAAAGTAAGAAAAGCATTTTTGTTTTGCATTGTGGTTATTCAATTTCTGTACCTGAATACAGTTAGACTGCCCAGAAAACTATTGAATTGTGCTATTCCAACTATCTTGTGAAACTGTATTCATATTGCAATATTTATAGCAGGAAATTTTGAAACAAACTGATTGACTAATGGGGAGATTGACTGGGTAGTACAACAAGACTTGCAGACATTTGTCAGTACTAGGGCTGGGCAGTATGGCTAAAATTTAGTTTGAGAAAAGGTTTGAGAAAATTTATTTTATGGTAACTAAATTTAATGATGTAGTTTTTATAAAGTTAGTTGCTCCAAAAAATAATCTACAAAAGGGCTTTATAATAAATAAGCTTGAATTTGAAAGAAAATGACTTTATCTTATTTGATTATTTTGCATATTATTTTTTAACTTTACACAAAATAGGAATATAGATGAACAACAAATTGAAATGTCACAATTTTACGTGGATATGCGTTATTATTATAAACATATCTGAAGTAACATCCTCTCACAGATATAAAATAAATCCCAAGTAACAGGAAAATAAAACTTAAATAGAAAAAAAATTCAAAAATACAAACATAAACAATTACGATTCTTGTATAAATATTGAAACTGTGATCACTTTTTGTTGAAAATATAAAGCAATTGGCAACACTGCCATGGAGAATTTTTCTCAGCCTCGCGCATGCTGCATGCGAGCTGGCCACATCCACTTATTAATATTTTGTGGTATTCTTTTATAGTACAAATTTTATTCTTCTGCGGTAACAATATATACTGTCATACCACCCAGCCCTAGTCAGTACATTGTTCCAGAAAAATAAAATAATCGCAATATTAGATTTTTCCTATATCGTGCAGCAATAAAACCAAAGGGATGGTACTCTGGTACTACTTAAAACAGCTATTTTCTTTTTTAAATTAGAACTTAATTTATTTTTATTTTATCAATTAAAAAAATTATAAAATAAAATAATCAAACTAAAAATGCTGGTGTTAAGCAAGCCAGAACATTTTTTAAAAATATGTATAAATTGAAAACACATAAACATTTTCCTATAATAAGAAAAGGCAGAAAAGAAAATATCACTTTGGCCGTGTCTTGAGAATGACTAAACACTCAGCTGACATATCTCAGACAATAGAAGCATTTAAATCTAAAATAATCCTGCTGTGTCAATTTTATAATAATACGAAAAGCCGAAGCAGTAACAGCTTCATAATCGTCTCAAAGTATTAATGAGTATTAATACATAAGCCCTGAACGCAAATAATGAATAAACATAGAGAAGACATGACACAATCAGACTGATTGCAACATTCCTTGTAATTTACTCACAATGACACAGCAAAATAAACTACACGCGTTACTAAATAACCTCCTTCTTGTGAGACAATGAAACCACCTGAATATTGGTGACGGACAGAACAAATAACAGGCTCTTGTCTTTAGGGGGAGGTTATAATAATCGTCCAGCACACCGAGCGAATAAGGTGATCATAAGGGGGATTATAATAAAACCTGACAATGTGTCCAATCAGGAAACAAAAGGAGACGCAAGATCTGAGAACGCATGGAGTGACATGGCTGCAGGGTGTGGCCAAAACATCTGAAATGATTTCTCACTGCTTCAGTGGTCTTGTCATGACAGCCGGGACTCGACAAGGTTGAAAGTAGCAATTACAAAATTACACACAACCTGTTTTTGGGATATTAGCAATGCAACCAGGCAGGTGATTAAGTCGATGGGTTTCGGTTGTAGTCTGCAGAGGCATGAATTATGCTGTCATCAGTGTTTGTAAAGAGACAAGACTGACAGAAGAATGTTAAGAGTGACAGCTGTACCATTTGTTTGGGCAAATAAAAACTTTGAGACAAACTGAATGACTAATGAGGAGATGGACTGGGCAGAACAACTAGACTTGCAGACATTTTTCAGTACTAGGGCTGGACGGTTTGGCAAAAATTTTGTTTCACAGTTTAAGAAAGTCTATTTCACAGTAACATATGTTTCATGATGTAGTTTTTATAAAGGTAGCTATTCAAAAAAAATTACAAAAGGGCTTTATAATAAATAAGCTTGTAATTTGAAGAAAATGACTTGATCTTATTTGATTATTTTCTATATTATTTTTAATTATGAATATAGAAAAAAAAATAGGAGTTTAGTTGGACAACAAATTGAAATGTATGTCACATTGTGGACAGATCTTGTTATTATTCTAAACATTTCTGAAGTAATATCTTCTCACAGATATAAAATATATCCCAAGTAAGTAACA
This sequence comes from Danio albolineatus, assembly GCA_903798035.1. Taxonomy (NCBI): domain Eukaryota; kingdom Metazoa; phylum Chordata; class Actinopteri; order Cypriniformes; family Danionidae; genus Danio; species Danio albolineatus. The sequence goes on along the minus strand of CAIGQQ010034181.1, from coordinate 2,869,552 downwards.
GGAAAATAAAACTTAAATATGAAAATAGAAATATGGAAACACCATTTTTCCTTCAAAAATACAAAACATAAATAATTACAATACTTCTATAAATATTGAAACTGTGATCACTTTTCTCAACCTCGCGCATGCTACAAGCGAGTTGGCCATCCACTTATTAACATTTTGCTGTATTCTTTTAAGGTACGAATTTCATTCTGCGGTAACGAACGATATACTTCATACCATCCAGCCCTAGTCAGTACATTTGTAAGCTACATAATTATTTCAGCATTTATTTGACTACAGAATATATATATTAGGGCTGTCCAAAAATTAATCGTGATTAATCACATCCAAAATAAAAGTTTGTTTTGACATAATATGTGTGTATGCTATATATATTTATTATGTATATGTGATAAACACATTCATAGAAGCCAAAACCATATATAAAAAAGTTACATCAAAGTAGTTACATCATATTCAAATGTAAAATTTGTATCATACACATATATTTTTATATATCTAAATATAAACCAACATTTTATCAAGTATATGCATGTGTGTATTTATATATGCATAATACAATATACACAGTACACACACAAATATTATGAAATATAAACTTTTATTTTGGATGTGATTAATCATGATTAATTTTTGGAAAGCCCTAATATATATATAT